>PVIA01004286.1:45000-142562 GCA_004024845.1 Tonatia bakeri
GAGCTGAAGTCTCTGACAAACATCCTGTTTGCAAGATTTTAATTCCTACATCAGCCAAGCTATAGATTTTTCTTCTGGAGAAGAACAGGGTGGTAATGGCAAAGGGAAGGCATCACACTCATGGAAATAAATGGATGCTTGACATTTGTAACTTAAAATAATACTACATTAGAAACTTTATAAAGTAACAACACAATAAATAAGAAAAATACCCTCTCGGAAGCACTAGGTAACATTACCAAATTGTCACCAGTTTTCTTGCCAGGAATTCAGATTAACTGTCTAGTTCGACTAGCTTCAGTGACAAGTGAAAACATTCATTCTGACCATTTATAAATAATCCTAAATCGCTAAAACCAATTGAATTCTTGGTGACGAGAGTGGGCAGTTTACTTGCGCTGAAGTCTGTTTATTTAAGATCCTGGAGGCCGTGCTGGGAAAACCTATTCTGGGCCCAAGGCTGGGTAATATGTAGTCATTGACCCCAAAAGAAACCACTCAAGGTAACACATGAAACACTCTGAACACTCCAGATTGTTAGCAGTGCATTATTTTGCTGAGTTCACGGCAGCACAAATGACTGGCTCATTTCAGAGGTGGCTCGTTCTATAAGAAAGCAGCCTTAGAAAGCTATAGTAAAGAAATGCCCCTGAGGAATATGCACAATAGTGCAGTTGGCTTTCCCTTTTTGGTGCTTCTGAAAGCAACACTACCCTCTCCCCTTCAGCCCATCTGCCGTCCCCTGCAGAGAAGTTCGAATCCCTGCCGCAGAGCTCCCATCACCAGTCAGACAAGCTAGACTAGAAAGGGAATGTACTCTTCGAAGTGTGAACTACCCCTTCCCCACCTGCTACCCTTCTGTTGCCAGAGGCGATCCCTTGAAGGCAATTCCACAGCCCATTTAACTGCCTAATGGAAGTCACAGGTCCACTGCGTTCACCGCACTGGCCTTTCATGGAGAGGCCACCTTACAGTGCGCTTCAGAGTGGGAAGATGCTGTAACCTCCCTGACAAAGCCCATGGAAACCAACACTGACGTTTAGGAAGGAGGGGATACGTAACCCACGTCAAGGTCACTCGAGCAGAGTTCTTGGTCCTGGTCTCACTTTAACACTCTCCCTTCCTCTCAGCCACGGTAAGATCAGTTCTCCAAAGTCGCAGGCCACAGCATACTTACACATCTCCTCGGATTTTCCTCTTGCCACCGGACTGAAGGAATTGTCTCCTGTAGGACTCCGGGGTGAAGGGATTAATGTTAACCAGAGCAGATGAGGTCGCTTCATCTGTGAAGGACACAGGTGTGAGCCTGAAGTGCTTGGAGCCTCGGGAGGGCAGCTTCCCTGTGGAGGAAATCACGGGCTGGCTCAGCTGGCCCTGGGGGAGGAGGGCAAAAGGCAAATCAGAATGGGGTTAGTAAAGAAAAGAAAACAGTTGCCTATCAGCTAACTAGTTAATATTGAATGAAAGACTGTCATTGCTGAAAGGGGCCTTCGAGGTTACCTGCTTCCGTGTAAACTAGTCACTTTATAAGTGGTCCTCTGATGAAAATGCAGATTCCCAGTCTGCCTCCTGAGAGTCTGACCGTGGGCCCAACACGAGAAGCTGGACTTCATGTCCCCAGTCAGTGCTGGGGCAGTTCCGACAGGCAGCTCGGAAAACCACCAACACCAGCCCTACCTCCAACTTTTTAAGGATGCCATTTAAGCTTAGACAAATGAAAATGACTTTAGAAGACCTGGTCCTTATGTTCTTAGGATATATACTTGAACTTCCCCTCAGTTCTTCATCAAAATGTGGGCTTGGTGCCCACTAAGTAGCTGAGGCAGGGCTGGCTGCTGGGAGGGGAGCTGGGGTGAATTCGGCTCATTAGGGATGAACAGTCCATTAGGCAGTGGTTCATCAGTGTTTCAGAAATAATCACTTGGTAAGGGAAAGATTTCATAGACTAAACATGGAAGAAGAAATTTCCAATTCCCCTTAGGATATAGGTGCCAAATAAAGTGGGGTAAACCCCCCCAAAAAAACTGAGAAGTAACTCTCAGCCCCTCAGCTTCAACGCCCTGCAGTGGCTACAACTAACATTCTACTAAATAGAAAAACGTGCGGGACGTTCCACCACAAGCAGGTGACAGGAGGAGAATGCAGGCCTGAAACCTAACCAGGACGAGACCACGAACCAGAGGGGAGCGGCCGGAGACACCAAAGAGACAGCAGGATGCTAATGTGACCCAATGCCAGGGCCCGAGGAGGACCCGAACTACCACGAGTCCTCAGGAGCACACGGTGGACACCGAGGCCCTGATCCTGTACCGAGAGGCTCTTTCTAAAAGATTTCTGCTCTTCCCAGAGTCCCTGCCCGTGGCTTTTCGGTGCAGACGCAGAAGGTGGGGCACAACAGGAGTCACTACATGGCAGCATTCACATAAACGTAAAGAACTCGAGGCTCCAGAAAAATGAGCCTTGCACCCGTACATACTACATGATTGCTGCAAGCAGAAAAGAAGGAAGCTGTAGAGCACACATCATATTTTTCTTCACTTAAAAAAACCCTATTTTTTTTTAATGAAGAAAACGATGTCACTGCCAGAGTCGAGAGTTTGTACGAGGGTTGTACACTCGTCCTAGAGTTCAAAGGATGAGCGAGCCTGGGAGGCCGGCAGGGGCCGTCACCGACGGTCTTCCTCACGTCTGTTACGGGGCCGAGTGTCGGTTCCAAAGACGTGCAGCTGTGCAATACTTCTCAGTCGTCATGTGGTTCAGGAGATGAATTTAGAATTACAGTAAACCATTCCCTAAGAAAGAGCTTTTTTTTTTTTTAATGCTGATGATCATATGGAAAGTGAAATGCTTCTACACAAAGCAGGGCCGTGGCTGCCCCTGGGGGCTGCACAGAACACTCCAGCTGCCCCACCCCAAGGACCACAAATGAGGCCTGGACGTTTTTCAGGCAAAAGGAAGGAAAAGTATTCATATCTGGGCAGACGATATCAGAATCACTAGTTTGAAAATGTGACGACTGATAGATTTTGTGATCTCCACTTACAATATAGGGAAGGGTATCAGTTATACTCATATGGATCGTATTGCCAGAATGGCAGAATTATGAGTAACCCTTTTGAAACCTAAAAGAATGTAGTTTGGAACAAGATTTACAAAAGGAATCTCAGAGAAGTAAAGCAGGTTAAAAGTTTCTGGAAAGATGACCAGGTTGAGGGTATAAATATGCCCCAGACAGTATATCTCATTCCATGAGTAACAGCTCTATTATGGAGGGTTAAGAGAAAAAAAAAGGGAAATTTAGGGAACAGCCCCCTGACTTCTGAGATGGTAGGAGAAGCTGGCAACCTCCTACTAAGGCACAACATCACAGGGTCTTGGGACTGGGGGGAAAAGTTAGAGGCCCAATTGGTACAATTAGCTCCTGATGCTTGAACCCCTTCTCCATTTCCACCTAGCTCCTGATGCTTGAACCCCTTCTCCATTTCCACCAAGTGGTCATACCGCCACAGGGGCCTCACTGCCTCCTAGGGAAGTTCTTCTGTCTCTATCTCTGTCCTGCTAGGAAGTCCTGATGGCGAGCCAAAGTCACTCCACACGATTTCTGGTGCTGTCCCTTGGGCAAGGCTGAACTAACCCAACATTCCTTTCCTGAGCGGCCTGGTCTCGGGCATAACATCCCCAGTTATCACTGCCCTGGCCTCTCTCCTCTGACCCTAACCCAAACCCTGTTCTTCGTAAAGTATGTACTTTCCCAGGTACATTTCTGAGTTCCCTCCCGAAGTCTGTTCTCTGCCTGTCCCTCAAATCTTGGCATCATCCAAGGTCTCTAACCTGAACCACTTCCCTTCTTACTCAGGACACATGGACTTATCCGCACCCAAGTCTATTCATAGATCTCCAACTTCTATTGTCTTCCTGTACTCAGACCCATCTATCCAAGTAGTTACATGACCTCTCTGCTTTTGCCAAACCTGCACCTCCTCTCCTGTCACCTGTCTTGATTCAAGGAACCATGTACCCAAACCAGCAAGAGGCCCAACTGCACCCGAGGTCTCTCCTTTTCCCTCAACTCCTCCATCAAGTCAGTTACCGATTCCTAGGCACCTCTCCGTTTACCACTGTTGTCATTCAGGCGCTTCTCCTTTCTCAGCAAATCTACTGAGAACACCGCTCAGCCACCAGAGATCTCTCCTGCTCCACCCCGTCCTTCATATGAAGCTCATGAGTTTGCCAAGATGCCTCTGCCCAAAACCATTGAATGGCCCTCTCAGCATCTTTAGGATAAAGCCTTGACGGAGCTCCTGCCTGCTGACTCCAGCCTCGCCGCCCACCCTCTAACCCTCACGGACCTGTCACATGGAGCAATGCGCAGGTTTCCCAGAGCAGCATGGCCTCTGCCCTTCATCATTCGGGTTGAGTCTTAAACGAGCTAATGAAATGTACACACCGTGTTTTCTTACCTGTGTACTTTCGCTCAGCGCCACACTCTGCCCTCTCTCCACCTGCTTGCTATGTGTCACAACCACACCAGCTTCCATGAACCTTTACATGCCTCCTTCCCCTTTGTATCTTTCCTGAGAAGCAGTCCACCCACAGAACCCCGATGGCTCCTGAAGCACCTACTACCTAGTGCCTGTGGGCCCCTCTTGTCTCTCTTACACACTGTGTCTCATGCTCCTTGCCCACAGTGGGTTCTCAGAAAAAAAAAGAAAGAAAGAAATCAGTGGACTACTGGCTGGTTGGTATTGGGACCTTTGAAAAACCCACAGATGGACACGTGAGCGTATGAGAGTGGTTTGTTTACAGCTCAGACAAGAAGCCCAGTGCTCCCTGTGGATGCGGTGCCCACGCTCAGCAGGAGCTACAGAGACCTGCAGGCAAGGACTGCACTGGCCTCAGAAGCACAGATGTCATCACGACAATCTGAAGTACTTCACGCTGAGCCAGCAGAAAGCAGGGCTGACACCAGCCCTCAGGCTCACACACCAGGGCCCAGCCTGTGAGTGGCCACCCTGCCCAGCCCTGGCTTTAATGACCCACATGGGGGATGATGTATCAGGAGACCAGTCGCAACAAGAATGAAGGAATGTGCTAATTACTTGGAACCATTACTTTCCTGCAATCCTCAGCTTGTACAGAAGTGTCAACAGGTCACCTCTTTGCTCACATACGATACAAGAGCGTGAACTTGACGAGGCCCAGGAGGGAAGAAGACTTCCTTCTGGGAAGAGCAGCAGCTGGGAGAGACACGTATACTCAAACCGGGAATAGGAACATTCTTCCATGAAGAAACATTAGGAAATAATCACATGAAGATAGAGCCAGTTGTCGTCATGGAAAGAATGGACTCAGACCGAAAGATCAGGTTTCTAGTCCCGTCTCTGCCATTGGCTGAGAAAAAGCCAGGTTATCACCAGAGACCTTGAATTTCCCCTGAGCAGCGTGCATGGCCCGGGCGCTGCATTTCAACTTGCCTGCCAGTGCCGGTGTTCTTGAACTAGGAACCTTTTCCCCACCAACACTCATCTGTGGCCTCCACCGAACAGGCGCTGTCACCAGTGGTTTTGAGCAGACAGGCGGCGAGACAGTTAGCTCTGTTTTCTGAAAACTTGAAACTCCTCTTCACTTTCAGCAACAGAAACATAACTGGGGATAAGAGAGGCTGGGAGGCGAGCTGTCACCTACACACAAAGGACCGAGTCCTCCCTCCTTCTCTACCGGCTGAACCGAAGGAACCTGGGTCCGCCCCTGCCCCAACAACGTACTCACTTTGGGAGTGAAGGGGCTCTCACAGTGTAGCAGCTTTCGCTTGTCGCCCGGCTGGGTCGGCGTGGCAGGGCACGGGAGAGGTTCTGACACCAGAGTCCTCAAAACAGGCTCTGGACTCCCTCTGTCTTTTTCCTGAAGTACGAGTTCTCGTGCTTCACTGAGGGGTGTGCTGGGAGGTATGAACTTGGCCTCTGAGTCAGGAGCTTCAGACTTCTCTGGGGTGCGGCTCTGGGCCTCCCCGCCCTCTGGGCCTTCCTGCTGTTCTCCTTTCTCACTCTCGTCTTCACAACCCGAGAAGTTTAGTTTCTGCTTTAGTTCTTTGTTAATGCTGCTGTCGTCCATGTCGGCCAGAGCTCTTCGACCAGGCGGGAAGGCCTGGCCAAGGGAAGCAGTGAGGCGATGCAGGGCAAGGAGGAGACCCTCGGCCTGCAAGGCCACAGTCCAGCCCGGCTCGCCCTCCAGCCTCCGCCCGCCACATGGAGACACTGTTGGGTCTCTCCCTTAAGTACCGCGCGTCTGCAAGCGCTCAGCTTGTCCTTATTTCCATTCTGATTGAAGGAAGTGCCAGCACCCTTTGAGCAGTGAAAGCCAGGCTATGTTGAAACACTTCTAGATCTCACACACAGTCCCCCTGCACCCACCGCTACCAAACGCTACTGAGACAGTGGGCTCCTTCAGTTTAGCGTAGATTCAAAGACACCAATTAGCCAATCTGGGAACACACTCATTGCTGAAAAGAAATTATCTTCGCTCTTGTACACCTACCATTTAGAAATCTCACCCTCTCCTCTCTTCCTATCCGCGCCCACCCAGTAGCTAAAAAAGTTCCTCAGAATTCAGCATCACTTGGATATAATAACGACCTTTAAACAGTCTCTAACACACCTGGGCTGGAGTTCATCTCCCAAATAGAGGCACCTTTGCCATCTGTGCCAGACACACCTGCCTTGATTCAGGCGTCCCGCGCTCACCCGCCCCCCCCCCCCCCCCCCCCCCCCCCCCCCCCCCCCCCCCCCCCCCCCCCCCCCCCCCCCCCCCCCCGGTGCTGACAGTTAAAGCTTTCGAGGAATCAGAGGACTCTTCATACTGAGGAAAGAAAAGCTTGAAAGATCAGTAACACGAAGAAGTAGGCATGTATCACTTGAAAACGGCAATTACTCTGGCCCCTGGTGCCTTATTGTGAAAAATGTGTTTTCTTACTGCTGGGGAGTCTTTAGCACACATTAGTCAGTTTCCTTCTCAGAGAGGCCCCCAGGGGGAGGTTTAAAAACTCTTTGAAGGAAAAAACCCCACCACATCCCTTCATAAGAGAATGCATGTGAGAAGCAGTCCATGAAAAAAGGAAAATGACGCTTCTGATCCCCCCCACCCTCCAGGAGACTCAGAAGGCAGCAAACGTGAGGAATTGTTCAGATGACGAGTGTGGGTCCAGAGAGAGGCCTCCGAGGATGAGTTTGATGTTGACTGAAAGGCATTTAATTCCCCTTCTCTTGACAGCCTTTCCGTTTCTCTCTCTTCCCCCCTACCCCCACCGCACCCACCTTCTCTCTCGCTCCTTTCCCATTCCCAACCTGCTCTCCAGCCAGCAGCCAAAAGGATCCCATCGTAAAGGATCCTGTCCACAGGTCCTCCAGGGCCTCTTGGCTCACTGAGGAGATGAAGCCAGCCCAAGTATCAAGGCCCTGGGGCCTCCACCTCCCCCAGCACAACCCGCCGGACGCCCGCCATCCCCCTCACACACTCCGGTCTAGACTCCCTTCCGTCCCTCCACCCTTTCCCGCAGGTCCCACCACTCACCGGGCTTCCTGCGGGTGTCTCTGCAAAGGTCTCCTCAACAACCCCAAAGAAGCGCCGTCACCCCTCCTCTGGCCCCGCACTCTGTGTCACATCCTTCACGGCACTGGCTGCGTCATGTATTCCATCGTTAGTGGTTCATTTTCAAAAGTGTGTCTTCCCCATTCCACCCCCGGCAGAACCTAAATTCCACAAGGGCAAGTTGGAGGTCCTCTTCCCATTGCCTGGGGCAGGGCTTGACATGTAGCCAGCGCTAAGAATCAAGGCACCTGCTATGCGTTCTGTGTATCCTCATAATGGGCATGACTGCAGAGTGATACCTTTATGAGTTTTCCTATTTTTGATTTTCAACTCTAATGCAAATTTCAGAGGCCTGAAAGGCAGGAATATGCTGAGTTTAAGTAACAGTGACTTTGAGTATGTATCCTATTTTATTAATCCCTACACCAACCTGAGCTCAGCCTCTGGGGTCCGTGATTTACTGTCCCTCCAACCTGGGACGCACCACCTAGGGCCTGCGGCCCAGACGACCCGGGAGGAGTGAAGGGCGGGAGCAGTGATGGGCCGGCCTGACGGCTAGCACAGTCTGGTGAACGAAATAAACACAGGAAGGAAGCCGGGAGTCTGCACGGATCAGGAACCCCCGGGGGGCTCCGGATGGCTGTGGGTCCTCAGTATCCAACCGTGGGACTTCAGTTCATGGGTCAGGTATGGGTGTAGATAGTCCTCAGTCATTCGATTCCTTTCTTGAGCTCCTGCATTCACATTCTTAATTGCACCCTGTGACATGTCAGCCTGTCCTATAATCTGGACCCCTGCCTGGACCACCAGGGTTTGCCCTGGCGGGCTAATGATGCAGCGAGATCGCGGAGGCAGAGTAATCTAGTCCTCACGCGCATGGCAGGCTGCTCCTGGCAGGGTCAAGTGGCTCAGCTATGTAAATGCGTTGGTGTGCCTCCAGTAAGCGCTTAATTCTTGTGGCATTTGAATGGGAAAAAAATCCCACTTGTGTTTTTGGAAAATGGATAAAGTAATTTTAAATTTCACAGGGAAAAATAATTGTCAAAAAAAGAGCAGGAGATTTTTTTGAAAGAGTAGAAAACACAACCCTCCCAAGAAATAAAACTTTAAATGATACATGTATATTATTATTTTTAATCCTCACCCAAGGATATATTTATTGACTTTAGAGAGAGGACAAGAGGGAGAAAGGGAGGGACAGAGAGAGAGAGGGAGGGAGAGGGAGTGGGAGGAAAGGAGGGAGAGAGGAAATCAATCCAGCAGGTTGCCCCGATATGTGCCCCAGTCAGGGACTGAGGCATGTACCCTGCAACCTAGGCATGTACCCTGACTGGGAATCTGGGAATCGAACCTGCAACCTTTTGGTGTACAGGATGATGCTCCAACCAACTGAGCCACCTGGCCAAGGCCATGCATATTATTTTATCTACGTACAGCCAGTGTGGTACTAGTGTAAGAATAGACAGGTCAATGGTGAAGAAGACATAGATCCAGTAAATATCAGCAATTCAATATTGCACTTTAAAGGGGAATTATCATCCTAAGACATCAGAAACTTATTTAATAAGTGATGTAGCAATCATTGGTTAACTATTCAATAAAAGATTTTAGAGTCTCACTTCATATCACCTATCAATATAAACATCAAACAGATTGAGATCAAAATCATTGTACGAATACCTAGAAGAAAATAAAATGGAATGTCGGTAAGATTTCTGGGCGCAGACCAACTTTTTAAATGTCAAAGCAGCATAAGAAATCACCAAAAGAATCGCTAAATTTCTAATCGCTAATAAAATCTGGAACTTCAATATTTCATTAAGCAACTAAGCAGCATAGAAACCACACAATAAATTGGAAATGGTACTAACAAAAATTGCACCAGGCAAAAAATGACTATTCTTAGCGCCTACGGGAGCCATGCAAAGTGGTGACAAGAGCAGCAGGACCCCCGGGACAAGTGAGCATAAGTCATTCTAGGCAGACAATTGACGGAAGAGGGACCACGCGTCCCCGGCATGCAGCTTGAAACCACGATTAGGTCCAGGCACAAAACATCCCCTTAAAACAAAATGTCATTTTCATCCGAAAAATCGGCAAAAAAGCTTTCGAACGGCAACATCTCACTTGGACAAGAGTGCGAGGAAGCGGATGCCCTCAGACCCCTTCGAGTCAGCAATTTGTCAGCACAAACGGGAGACCCTGATGGACATGAACACGGGTTCACCCGCGTTCCCATCTCCGGCAGCCTGTCACAGTCAGCAATTCAAAGGCTGACTGCTTTTGCCCTGCCTGTCACCTCTCATTCTGGATTTCATTCCTCGCCCGCCCGCTGCCTTCCCCGCGAGGCTGTAAGCCTGATGCGTAGGGGTGTCTGTCTTCCTCACAGCAGGGACGGGCAGACGAGAGGCGGCACCTAGTGCTAGTTCAGAGCGGACTTCGGCCAGCGCTTCAGGCACAACACAACAAGGGAACGGGCTTGCTCTTCCAACAGGGAGAACACACGGATAATGGAAACCATTAGAGTGACGCCTGTAAAAGGCTCTAATAGGACAGCAAGTGGTCGCGTTCTAATGGTAGAGAGTAAAAATACGAAACTGATACACAGTCTGGCTTCTACACGTAGATAAAAGAAAAACATGTAAACCTGTCATCTATTTTAAGAATAAAAAAGGCCCCTGATGGGGAGTCTAAAATGACCCCCTCAGTGGGACTGTGACCAATAGACCGACCGCCCACGCAGAGAGCGCCAGGCAAGGACACGGGCGTCTCAGCCCTGCCATCGGGTGGACAAGAGGAAAAACCTCCTTGAAGAATTCGAACGACAATCCAGGGGTCACCTTAGCTTGTGTTTTAAATCCACACTGCCAGCGTGATTCAAAGAACCTCAGGCAGAGAATTTAACTCAAAATGGGTTTGGGTTGCTGGTGCCTCCCAATGGCTGACAAGAAGCAAACACAAATCTCTGGGGAGAACAGGACCTCAGAGAGGCCAGCAGCAACTGTGGGTCACCATAGCGATGTGAGCGAGCGAAAAATCCCACATCCGAGCATTGATGAAACAGGACACGCAAAACCTTAAAGGGGGCCGGTTCGATGGTGAGATTACAGATCAAAAACACTTTCATATAATGCTTGCTTTATACGCACTATGTTTTTATAGTTGCAGACATGTTTAGATGATGTGGATTTAGTTTACATAATGTATTTTATATAGTGACGATATATTTAGCATTTGGAAAGCAAAATAATTTTATTTTAAACTTTTGGCGTATGGGGGTTTTCGAGGAACTCGTTGAAAAATGCGGCATTATCCCAGGGCCTCTGAATGTGAGGGCCCTTCATCCCCCCTTGGCCCTCATCCTGGTCTCCCACCAGAGCCATCCTGATAACTCAGTTCAGTGGGCTCCCTTCCTGTTCTGTGAAAGTCCGGTGACGCAGAGAAGATAACTGATGGTCAGACTGTGAATGTGTTCAGAGGGGTATCATCGCCACCATTAACAATTTTTTACTTATTTTTAGAGAGGGGGGAGGGAGGGAGAAAGAGAGGGAGAGAAACATCATCGGGTGCATAAGTGCCCGACCAGGAACAGAACCAGCGACCTTTTTCTTTGCCCTTTTTAGAAAGACGCCCAGCCAGCTGAGCCACTCGGGTCGGGGCGCCATCACTAATATTTTTTAGCACTGTTATTTGCAAGCTACTAGGTTACAGCTGGCAGGAGAGGCAGCTGTACAGAGGTACAAGCCTCCTCTTGGCTTAGCTGACCAATGGTTATGAGCGCCTGTTACACGCCGCAGGAATTTGAAGACAGGCACGAAGGCTAGGGCGCTAGAACCCACACGTCAGTGAAGACTGGACAAGGCGATAGATTTAGGGTTTGGACTGCTTGGGGCTCCCGTGTATGTAGAAAATTGACTGGGGTGGGTATTTGGTGTTTATTTCCTGGGGTGGAGGGTGGGGCTCACACAAAAGATCAGGAAACAGAAGTCCCTCCGGGGAGAAAGAGCCAAGTCAGGCCTACAGCTGACATCTTTGGAAATTAAGGATTTTCTAGAGCCCGTATTTTGTAGTTTACAATAACATTTTGAGTGCTTCAACCACGGGGATAAGGGGATAAATCTGGTGGCTGGATCACTCAGAGGAGGGGGAAATAAGAATTAGGAATAGCTATTGAAATAATGGGAAAGAACATGGTGAGGAGAGACTTGTTCAGACACCTGATTCACCCAAGATTCGGGAAGGTGGGCAGCTTGCTGCCTTTGGAAAGGCCCCACTGGATTCATGCTGGGCGTTACCCAGGGGGTGTTCATGAAGATCCTTATGCCACGTGCCAGAGACGTGAGGACAATAAGATTTAACCTCTCTTCCCAGGGAGATAATCAATGACCACCCAACTTCGAGGCCAAAAATCTATGACATAACAATAATCTATCTATGCAGCATTTTACCACCCACCCCCCCATAGGAACTGCTTTCATGCTATGGATTCAGTTCAACTTCTCCCCGTCTCCCCAGGGAGAGGTGACCCTCCACCACGCTCTATGGAAACTTAGTCTGAAATGGATGGGGAGCCCCAGGCAGGGCCCAGGAAGGCCAGGGCTCACTAGACAGAGCTCCAGACACACCACTCAGGGCCGGACACCAGGCCCCATCCCAAGCCCAACAGCACCTGGCCGGCTGTGCTCCCTCTTGTGCTTCGGTCCCCAGCACAGCGGCGGTTTGGCCGCCCACCCAGGATTATGTAATGCACATCTGTCATGGTCTATATGACAGGGGGGCTTAAAAAAATAATGGTGACATATAAAATTCACGGCGATAGTTATCCCACGGAATCCTAGGTGAGATGGCACCGTCACCCAGGCACAGGTAGTCAGATCCAGGTGGATGTGCGGCAGGTCACCACGCATTCCCCACACCCGAGCGCGCATCGGCATCCAGGCGCTCTCAAACCAGGCACGCAGTTCAGGGGAGCCTGCTGGGAGGACGCCTTCTCCGGTGGGAGGGCGGCGGGGGCAGGGCGGGGCCGCACGGGGCAGGTGTGGGCCTCCGGCGGCGGGAGCGCGGGGCTCCGGGGGCCGGCCCGCGAGGCGAGTTCCGCAGCCCGCCCCGGCGCCCGCCCCTCGCCGCCCGCGGCTCCTCCTCGCTTCGCCATGGTGGAGCGAGGCGACGCGGCGCCGCTGCTGCGCTGGGCCGAGGGCCCCGCCGTCTCCCCGCCGCAGGCCCCGGAGCTGCAGGCTGGAGGCCGGGGCTGGGGCGGCGGCGGGGGCGGCCGGGTGGCCGCGGAGCCGCGGAGGAGGCGGGAGACCGAGGAGCTGGGTGCCTCCGAGGTGCTGCTGCAGCCCGGGCGCCTGGAGCTGGGCGACGTGGAGGAGGACCAGGTGGTGGCCGTGTTCGTGGTCACCTTCGATCCCCGCTCGGGTGAGAGCCTCTCGGGGACGAGGGCGGGGAGAGGGTCGCCGCCCCCACACCGGGCTCGGCGAGGGGCGGGGGAGGGGCGCGCGGCGCGCGCGCCCACACACCTGCACCCCCACCCCGCCACCCGGCTCCTGGTGAGCGAGCGGGCTGTGTGTGTGCGGTCTGGGCGCGGGACGCGGGGCTTTGTTCGCTGCACCCAGCGACCCCCCTGCTTTCCGTCCCGCAGCTTCTCAGCTCGCGGTCGGCGCCCCCGGCCCCACTGCCTTGGCGCTTCTCCAGTAATAGAGGGTCCTGTTTGCGGCCAGGGACACACGGGCTTTTGTTTTGTTCTCGTGTTGGGCTGAAAGGTCCCCCCCCCCCACCTTTAAGAAGAGGAACGCCCAGCAGGTTCCTTAAACTGAGTGTCTGAAGCTCGCCCCCGCCCTCCCCACCCCTTCCCGCTCTCCACCTGTCCCTGCTCGGGAACTTTCCAAGCGGCCAAAGTCACTTTCTCCGATCGTATTATTTTGAGGAATTAATGTCGGCGGCGTTTGGGGGGAGGAGAGACTCGAGATTGGGGGACTGAGCTGGAGACCGATTAAAGAACGGGGAAGCCTGTTCAGGTGGGCTCTTGGTGTCCGGAGAACTGAAGGGTGGTGGCACGTAGCCTTTACCCGGGCCACCCCGTCAGGAAGCGTGCACTTTCGTGGTGGGAGACGTCACGGGGTCAGAAGTGAGGGAACAGATCCCTCTCTCCGCCGGTCCTGGCCCGCGAGGGGCCTCGCACTCCGAGAGCTGCTTGGTGATCCTCATTGGAGGCCGGAGAGCGAGGTCAGGACTCCGCGGTTTAGGAACGCGCAGGTGTGCCTTTGTGTCCATAACTCCCGCGGAGCTGCTGGCCTGCGGAGTGCCTGTTAGGGAAAGTTGCATACCTGCTACTTTCTGGGATTCCCCTCCTGGGCCTCCCACGGTGAGCGGGGGCCCATCCTGGAGAGTTTGATGGGTGCCATGCAGCGGGGTGAAACATGGTAAGGACCCTGAGAAGGGGGTGCAGACAGGGCAGCAGCGAGGGTTCCCGCGGGCTGATGTAACTGTGCTCAGGGAGTCTACAGCAGCGGGACACTGCAGTGTCCCCGCAACGTTGGGAGGAGACCAGGCCTGTCACTCGGACTGTTCCTGGCGGATCCCCGTGGTTCTCATGTGGTTTTGACTGAGACCCACCCTGTGAAATTAATTTCACATCGGATCAATGTCTTCCCGTGCATACATTCGTGACTCACACAAAAGTTTCATGAAATAGTACCAGCCTTTTGTGCGTGTATGTAGTGCGCACTGGTATTTTCTGATCCATTTGTGAAAATGTTTATGCTATTCACACATTGATTCACATATGCTTAGGCCTCCTAGACACCAGTAGTTTGAAAGACTGTTCTTTTTTGACCAAAGTAACCCTTCCTGCTAGACAAAAACAGATACTTTGTAATTGATAATATTCATTATGCCCTACCGCATCACCTACAGGTCAATATAGCAGGTCCTCCAATAACATTGTCTCATTCAACTGCTTTTGTTATGACATTGATGAGGGGGGGAAAATCGATTCCTGACCAGGGCTGCTGTCTTTGGAATTGTCACATTTTCCCCTGTCCCTTCCTGGGTTTTCTCCTGGGACTCCAGTCTCGTCACCACCCCCCTCCCCAGACTCCCCACATCCCAGGGATGGGCGCATGAGGTGAATGTCATTTCTAAATAGCCCCATCTGAGTGAGTGTGCCCTGTGGTGGACAGGTGTCCTGTCCAGGTTGGTTCCCACCGCGCCCTGGGCTGCAGGAGAGGCTACAGCCACCTGCGACCCTTAACCGGCACAAGCAGATTGGGAAAGAGCTATTTTACTTGTTTGTGTTGATCTTCCTTAAATGCACGTGCAGCTAACATTTCCTTCAGTGTTTAATATTTGAAGCATCTTTGGGGGGCCTTTATTTAGAAGTTGGGTGATGTTTTTGGGACTAGAAATAGGCTGTAGGAACTTACCTCTTGTTTCTGTCAATTAGCCTTTGGTAAAATTGGTTTTGTCATATGTCCTTTCACTTTGAAGCCTCAGTCTCGAAGACCCGAGGGTCCAGGTTAAGTGAGGACTTCCTGTTGATGGGAGGTTGAGATTCATTCTGGGAAGTGTTGGACAGTAGCAGAAGAAATGGGGCGTCAGCGGGGGCCTGACTGAGCAGTGGTGGCTCTGGCGGAAGAGTGCAGGGAGGGGAAGGAGGGAAGAAAGTCCCGTGTCTACCACAGGTGCAGTGGCTACAAATGAAAAGCAGGGCTGGCGTCCTCGCCCTGCCGTGGCCGCCACAGGTGGTCAACGCGGGGGTGTGGGTTTGTGTGGGCCAGGCACCAGCCCCGTGCGTCATGGTTTTTCAGGTCACGGTCAGTGTGGAAAGAAGGGATTGTGAATGATACCCGGACACTGACTTCACGCAGGCAGGCATTTTGCTATAAGGCTGTTTGTTTCATTTAATCCTGGTCCCTACGATTACTGGATGATCACTTAGACCCAGTTTATACGTGAGGCTGTAACTCTTCTGGATACAGAAGAGAGTGATTCTTTTGTACCGTTAGATACAAGGTTTGGAAAGCTAGGTTGGGTATCTGCAGGGACAAATCTGAGAAGACGTCTTTTCACTGGACTCATGGTTTGAAAATGATGGTTGGTGTAGGATCTACAAATGATGTGAGGACTTAGGGGTTTGTGGGTGTATGTGCATGCACACACACACACACACACACACTGTGACATCCACACACTCAGTCTTTATCTACAGCAGGGAGTCCCTAGGATGGTGGTGCTGGCCATCTGGGCCACAAAGCTGCTATTGAAACCAGGCCCAGATGCTCGTGATACAAATTGGTGAGAGAGGGTGGCGGCCAGGGTACCGCTTTCTTATGTGTTCAACCCACTCTGTAGGGCCCTGATTTAAAATTGTTATTTTGTTCTTTGGGTTTCTAGTAAAATGTTCTCGCTTTCCTCTGTTTAATTAAGGGGAAAGGTATCGTCACACTTGGAAATCTGCCTTCTCCCTCCCTATGGAGGGGGCGCAGCTGTCTCACCACGGGACTGAGGCCTTGCGTGCGCGCCCAAGGCAGATAAAGCTTCGGACCCGCAGTGCATGACACCTGTGAATCTTTCTCCTTGGACTGTTTCTTCATGAGATTCACTTGGAATGGCCACAGTTTCCCCAGAGTTATTTTCTGGGTGTGTGGGGGCAATTCCTGCCCTGTGTGTGTTTGTACTGGGGCAGCCTGGGGGGTGGGGGGGGTGGTGACGGAGGGGCAGAGAGCCCACTGAGGTTTTTAAGATGTTTCTTTTCCTTTCGTTCTCCGGATTAAGGATGAATTACTCTCTGCGCCTCCCTCAGTCGCTACCAGTGCCTCAATTACATCTAAACACCTATTTAATGCGGTGCACCTGAATGCTCCTGTGTTTTATGTCAAATGAGTGCACACAAATCACTCCCACAGATTTCAATCTGCATACCCCCTCCGTGAGGCCAATGACGCACGAGCGTTTTCTTTCCAACGATGGAGCCGGAGGAGTAGCCCGGGGATGAGGGGCAGGTGAGGTGGCTGGGGCCGGACCTGGATGCCACCCAGGGCATCTGACTTGTGCAAACAGTGAGTGGCTGCAGCCGTGGGTGGGGCGGTGACTACGTGGAATGAGAATGGGAAATTTGGAGGATCATTTTGAGATACAAAGAGCAGTCCTGAGAACGGCTGGCTGACGGAGACCAAGAGAAGGCCAGTTCTGAGAGCCAACAGGAAGGTCTGAGGGTGATTAACGGGGCCAGGTCCGTACTCCGTCGTTCCCATCAGATGGCAGTGAAATGCGATTGCGGTCAATTTCATCAATCCCACATTGGCAGGATCTTTCCCAGGCGGCCGGTGACTCACCTGCTGTGGTTTTCAGAAGGAAGTCCCTGCGTGGCTCACTGCCGTGAATTCTGTTCCTTCTCCGGAAAGTCTATGGAGAGTAAACCAGGAGCAGGCATTCTAGCACCCACCAGGTACTAAGCACCTACTGTGTGTCGGGAACTATGCCGGGCACTTCAAGGACCTTGCTTCTGATCCCAACAGTCTTCTCTGTGGTGATGAGAAAAACCAAGGACCAGAGCTGCTAAGTCATCTCCAGTCACAGAGCAGGAGGGACAGAGCCCAGTGGCGATCCCGAGTGGCCTGTCTCCAGGGCGGGCCCTCCTTGCCCACACCACACGGCCCAGGGTAAAAGAATATGAGGCCTGAGAAGTGGGAGGTTGTTTTCCATGTAAAATGCATGCCCTGGAAGTCGGCCTTGGGTTGGCACAGGGCTGACTTGAATTTCCTCCTGCCTCAAGTTTCTTTATGCGGCCTCTTTCTTCCTTTGCTTTGGGTAGATCGTCCTCCTAGGTGATTTTCAGATTACATGTTTAAAGCGAATTAAGACCAAAACCAAGTGCTATGGAATGCTTACTTTTCTGGTGCTGGAGTCTGAGCCAAATCATCTCTCGAGGTCTCTTCCCTGTGGTGTAGGGACCTCGAGCCTATGGAATTAGGGTGTGTGTAGGGCGTGGGGAGAGTGGAAATCGAGGCCGATGTTGGAGAGGGGAAAACTGGTCCGGGGAGCTGCACCTGGACCTCCAGCAGAGGCAGCCGCTGCTTCCGATGTGAAGACCTCACCTCGGGAAGAGATCCTTGACCGGAAAACACCTGACCGTGAACAAGGAGGAGGAAAGAAGCCGTGTATTTCCCATTAGAAAGAGACTGTTTTGGCTTCAGAACATTGCCTTTTCTACTTTAAATGTAGGAGATGAGCTTTCCCACAGGCAGCCAGGGCTAATGCCTATTCTCCCTAAGAAATGGTGGCTCATGAACTCCGGACCCAGGGGTCCGGTCACTTCACATTTAAGCAGAAACAGAAGACAGAGGCAGCCCTGGGCGTAGATGAGACAGAGTGTGTGTGTCACCTCGCCGAGGAGCTTGTAACACGTCACCAGCTCTGAGAGGCCCTCACACAGAGCTGCCAGGCTGACCTTGGAGCGGCAGGTATGTCCACAGCCAGGCTCTCAGCATGCCCCTCTGGCTCCCCGTGGGTAATTGAGCCGCCAACCCAATAAGCTGTTACTCCAAGTTCCTTTAAACATGGACATATTTGCCTTTGCAGGAGCCCAGGTTATGTTCCGCTAATATTTACTGAATGACTGACTGCATGTACACAGTGCAGGCTCCCTCCTTTGTTCCCCATGCGGTCCTGTGGACCCTCCCCAGAAGCTCTCTTTGCAGCTGGAGGCTGGGCAAGGCCTGTAGGTACCTGTCGTAGCCCAAGAAAAGGGTGGGTGTGGAGACAGGAGAGAGAACGAGGGGGAACAGGCATGGTCCATGGTGACGTGTTCCTCTTTGATTGACTGCCCCTGGGTGAGCCCTTCTGTTGAATCTGTCCCAGCCCCAGGTCCCTGGCCAAGTGCCTGCAGTGTGGTGAGCATGTTTGAGAAGCCACAGGGCTTGGAGTGTGCAGACTGAGCTGGGGTATGGGGGGTTCTCTAGTACTACATGACTCACCACAAGGATTGCTGTGTTTGTGAAATCACTTCCCTTTCAGCCTCAGTGCCGGGGGTGTCCAAACTGCAGCCCACAGGCCACATGCAGCCCAGGGTAGCTATGAATGCGGCCCAGCACAAAATTATGAATTTACTCAAAACATTATGAGATTTTGTGTGATTACGTGTTGCATTGTATTCACTGTGTGGCCCAAGGCCACCTCTCTTCTTCTAGTGGGGCCCAGAGACGCCGAAAGGTTGGACACACCCCTGGCACGTTTCATATACAAGCTGGTTTCCAGTTCCTGAGGAGAGCGCAGTGTTTCTGATTCAGGATGCCCCATAGCCATGGTGCCTCTTCATCCCCCTACTGATGACACTTCACCTTAGTAACTTTTTCCCTGTACCAGGGCCTTTATCTTACCTTGTGTTTTTCCAGATCTCGGTTATTTCAATTATGTTCCCCAATTGGTTGATTTTTTTTAAACCCTCTGTAAAGCTGGAAAAACACTACCATAAAAACCTGTATATCCTTCATGTAGGTCTTCATTTGTTGGCATTTTACTGTACTTGCTTCGGCCTCCTACAGGTCTGCTGCAAGGTGCAGCGAGTGCTCCTAAGAATCGTAGGCCCAAGAAAAGGGTGAGTGTGGAGCAGAAGGAGAGAGGAGGAGGCGGAAAAGGCGCAGTTGATGGTGACATGTGTCTCTTTGATGGACTGAGAATCACTGCGCTGTGAAAATCATGCAGCAGAAGTCACGGGTTTATGGGGAAAAAATGGGGCAGGGGCATATCACTCAAAACTGGCAGTGACACTTAAAAAAAATGATGGGAACCGAATAAAAAAAATGGTAGGACAGTTTTCCACGGGATCCACGGTTAAATTCATCAATACTCAAAACATGGCACTTTACCTTGAGAAAGACCCGAGGTTTGCATATGAAGGAGGGTGCTGGAGGGTTGTGCATTCCCGAATGTGGTGGAGGGAGAGATGCGGGAAGTGGCGGGTGACAGACACAGGGAGCGGAGGGAGCCGGGGGTGTCTGCAGCTGGTGTGGGGGTGCCCCGTGTGTGCTCTGTGCAGCCCCATTCAGCACAGGGCAGTGTTCTGCGTTCATACTGGGAGCCTCGTGGTCGGAATCACGAATCAGCCAACAGGAGATCCCCCGGGACCAGATCGTTCCCTCATGTATCAGTGGCTGTGGGACACGCTCAGCGTTTGAGAGAGAAAGCCAAGGTGGGGTGTTTAAGAAAATTTACATTTTAAATACATACATTAGGAAAGAAAACTTTTTAAAAAGAATGAGCTAAGCATTCATTTCATGGTGTCAGAGAATGAAGAGAACAGATTACCAGGGAAAAAACATTTAAAGAACAGCTTTTCGTGTACACGGGAAAGACCTGCTGGGATTCTTTTCCAGCTGCAGCTCATGTTCAGTACTGTTCTGGACCGGTTTCAGGTGTGCGGCTCAGTGCTCGGTCACGTGCCCTACTAAGTGCTCCCCCGTTATCCCAAGCACCCACCTGGCACACACACAGTCACCACGGTGTCCTTGGCTGTGTCCCCCATGCTATACCTTACATCCCTGTGACTACCTGTTTGTACTTGTTAGTCCCTTCCCCCTTTTCACCCAGTACTCAGCCCCACTCCCCACCGGCAACCGTCAGTCTGTTCTCTGTCTCTATGAGTCTGCTTCACTTTTTTTCTTTGGCGGGGGGGGGGGTTGTTTATTCTGTTCTTAAGGTTCCACATAGAAGTGAGATCATACGGTATTTGTCTTTCTCTGACTAACTTATTTCATTTAGCATAATACCCTCTAGGTGCATCCATGGTGTCACAGATAGTAAGATTTCAGTCTTTTTTATAACCAAGTAATATTCCATTGTATATATTTACCGCCACGTTTTTATCCACTCATCGATGAATGAACACTTGGGTTGCTTTCATACCTTGGCCATTGTGAATAGTGCAGCGGTGGACATAAAGGTGCATATATTCTTTTGGATTGGTGTTTTGGGTTTCTTTGGATAAACATCCAGAAGTGGAATAGCTGGGTCATGGAGCAGTTCTATTTTTAGTTTTTGGAGGTATCTCCATTCTGCTTCCCACAGTGGCTGCACCAGTCTGCGTTCCCACCAACAGTGCACGAGGGCTCCCTTTTCTCCATGTCCTCGCCAGCACTTGCTGTTTGTTGATTTATAGATGATGGCCTTTCGGACAGGTGTGAGCTGATATCTCATTATGGTTTTAATCCACATCCCTCTGATGACCGGGGATGCTGAGCATCTTTCATATGTCTGTTGGCCGTCTGTACGTCCTTTTCGGAAAAGTGTGTGCTCATGTCCTCTGCCCATTTTTTAAAGTGGATTGTTTGGGGGGTTCTTGGTGTTGATTTGTTTGAGTTCTTTGTGCATTTTGGATAGTAACCCCTACTAATCAGGAGTATCATTGGTAAATCTCTTCTCCCATTCGGTAAATTGTCTTTTCATTCTGTTGGTTTCCTTTACTGCGCAAAAACTTCAGTTTGGTGCAGTCTTCTGTTTTTTTTTCCTTTGGTTTCCCTTGTGTTCCACACTTTCCTGATTACTATGGTTTTGTCGTAAGTCTTAGAATTGCGTACATTAGTCCTCTCACTGTTTTTCGTAAATATCAGGCTAGCCAAAAAGTTCGTTTAGTTTTTTCCATACAGTGCCTCTAGCAGTGCTGGGTTGTCTTTAACTGCATTTGAAACAGTTTCGTCAGATTGTATCGCAACAGCCTCACATCAGCGTGCATTTAAAGAAACATCAAAATTGGTGATTTTTTGCAGCCATTTTAATATTGAAGATGGAAGAAAATATACAACATTTTCTGTGTATTATGCTTTATTATTTCAAGAAAGGTAAAAACATGACTGAAATGCAAAAAAGATTTGTGCTGTGTGTGGAGAAGGTGCCGTGACTGATGGAATGTGTCAAAAGTGGTTTGTGACACTTCTTGGTACTACTGACATTTTGACCAAATAATTCTTTGCTGTGTGGCTGTCTTACGCATTGGAAGACATTTAGCAGCACCCCTGGTTTCTACTCACTAGAAGCCAATAGTGGGAGATAGCCAACATACTCAAAATATCCAAATCAATAAAGTTATTGGTAAAAATGAAAAATGTGTCTTTTATGGAAAAAACTAAATAGATTTTTTTGGCCAACCCAATGTAATCTTGGCTATTTTGGGCCTTTCACCTTTTCATATAAACTTTAGAATTAATTTGTCAATACCCACAAAGTAACTTGCTGAGGTTTTTATGGAAATTGCCTTGAATCTAGAGCGTAAGCAAATGTGAATTTGCCTCTGCTCAAATTCTTCCCTGAAGCATCAGTTGTGTTGACGCAATTGGGTAAACATCACATCAGCACTGACCACACGCAGACATAGATACCCTTTATTCCCCCTGAGCTGTTTGAAAGTAAATGCAGACGTGATGATCCTTTACTTCTAATACTTGTGCGTCAGCGCCCTACGCAGAAGGACACTCACCTATATAACCACACTTGTATTGCCTCCAGGGAAATTAACCTTAAGCCATCAGTTAGCTGTTAAACCACACGCCTATCGTCAATAAAGCTGAGGGGTTTTTTTCGGTTTTCTTTAGTTTTTAATGCCTGACTTGTGATAATCGCTGTGCTGTGTCGGGATGTGAGATGAATAAGCAGAGTTCCTGCCTCGAGGAGGGCCAGTCTCCGGGGAGACAGAGCGCCAGCACAGAGGAGACTGCAGGCTGGGACAAGGGCCAGGGCTGCTTTCTCCACTTCCCTCACACTCCAGGAGTGTGTCGGCAGAGCGGCGCTCCCTGTGGGCTCGAGAACTCTGCCCCGAGTGGCGTTCCAGAGCCTGGGCTCCATCCCACTGTTCGTCAGCCTGATGGGCCTTCCTTCCCCACCCAGAGGGGCTGGCGTCTCCCTAGACGTGAACAGCGTAATGAATAGGAGGTCATTCATTCAGTCCGTCCAACTCTTCCTGTTTCTGTATGTCAAGGAGTGGCCAGGCACCGAGAAACCAGGAGGAAGGCTTTGAGAACCAGCTGAGGAATGGGGACTCAATTCCATAGGTCAGCTGTGTTATGTAAGACCTGGGTTCAACCATGAATACCAGAGACGCACATTAACGGTGGCTTAAGATAAGTTCTTCTTTATCCCGTATCAGCCAGGAGATCGCTGGCCCAGGGCTGGCATGCGGGCTCCGATCCATGAGGTCACCCAGGGACCTGGACTCGCGGTGGCTCTTGCTCCTTTGTCCCCTCCATGAGGTGCAGGTGGAGCCCTCCCCTGTGTGATTCAGGATGACTCAGAAGGTACTGAGAAACATGCTTGTCATTTGGTTCCATTCCCTGTAAGAAAGGAGGAACGGATACTGAGGGTCAACTTGTAGCCCCTTGAATACTACGAGCATTTCTTTTTTAAAAAATGCCTTCTATAAAAATATGCCTTAGATGCCCACCTCTTTTAAAGATTTTTAAAAATTTATTCATTTTTAGGGAGAGCGGAAGGTAAGGAGGAAGAGAAGGAGAGAAACATCACTGTGTGGCTGCCTCTCATGCATCCCCGGCCAGGGACCTGGCCCACAACCCAAGCATGAGCCCTGACTGGGAACTGAATCAGCAACCCTTTGGTTCGCAGGCTGGTGCTCAATCCACTGAGCCTCACCAGCCAGGGCTAGATGCCCCTTAAAAATAGGTGTATTGGCCAAAAAATTGCAGAAACTTCAAACACTGTATTCATTTCATAATTTCACAGCACAGAGCAGCATATGAAGGCCCTGAGAAGTTCTGCAGTGCGGTGATGTGTCCATCTTTATGTAACTTAAACAAAGGTTGCTTAGCTAAAATCCTTCTTTACAAATGTGTTTTAGGTTTTGCAGAATCCCTGTTAACCTAACTTTGGAAAACACTCCTTTGGGAGTTATTGGCATTTTCTAGTTTGCAGTGACTTACACATTTTTATAGCAGCCCATCTCATGGTATAGGCCACAGAAACCTGTGCAGGTGGTGTCCGCCAAGGTTCACCCTGGGAGGCGGAACTAGGGACTCGGTGTTGCACAGGTGGCAGCTGGGCAGACTCCGTGTGAGGCTGTTGTCTTTGTGTCTGGTGATGGAGCTCAGCGTGTCCTGGCTGAGCAGTTACAGAAGAAGGGGGTAAAATCGGGGAGAGAGAGAGAGCACCACACTGGAACTGATGAGGTGGGAGGGGAACCTGGGTCAGTCCATCACTGCCTCCACTTGAACAGCGTGGATGTCCTGATGAAGCTGATACCCAGATTGCTACAGAACCAAACACACTCCTGGCTCGGGAGCCAGAAAAGCTGAAAGAGGACCCAGGGGAAGGTGGGCCTGGCCGCAGCAGGCCTGGCTGCCACCCCACGGTGCGAGCTGCCTGGTGCTCCTGCCGTGCCAACCAGTCATAAATACATCGCGACGCTGCTTCACTACCGCCTTCCCAGTCTCCCCAGGAATCCTGCAGGGAAGGGAGCTCTGAGCAGTGGAACTCGGCCTAGCCACACGTATTCCGCAGATGGCTTACGGCCGTGCTATTTGTAATAGCATTCTATTGAAAATAAGCTAAGTTAGCATCAACAATTAAGTAAACAGTGTCACATACATAGGATGGAAGTAATCACTGAACAAACTATTGCTCCAGGGACCAACGTGGATGAATCCTGCAAAAAATATATTGAGCTGAAAGAAACAGACATGGAGGAATACCAGCCGTGACCGCATTTCTAGAATTTTAAGAGCAGCAAAGCTAATGTATGGCGTTAGAGGTCAGGACCATCGTCACCTTAGGAGAGGGTTGATGACCCGGCAGGGACACGAGAGGCTACTGATGTGCAGATAACGCCTGCATCTTGGTCTGGATGCTGTGGTCTGGGTGCTGGCTACACAGGCATGTGCACGCTGGGGAGATTCTCGGAGCTGTGCAGTTGTGACCGCACTTCATTTTATATTTTTCTGTGCGCACACAGTGCAGTGTGGAGGTAAATCAAAGTTTCACAAGTCATTGAGACGTTTCCCGGGAAGCCGTGTGTGCTGAGCCCTGCCCTCAGCCTTGTTCTTTGCATGCTTCTGTTTTTTTTAACTCGTGTTCTCCCTTCCCCACAGGAAACATGGTAGAATGGTGTTTACCTCAAGATATTGACCTCGAAGGTGTTGAGTTCAAGTCTATGGCCAGCGGGTCCCATAAAATCCAGTCTGATTTCATGTAAGTCCTTGTGGATGTGAGTCTTCTCTGTATCATTTCCTCTCCACCCTTGACTTTCCCCAGAGCATAAGGCTTCTTATTGGGGGTCTGCAGGAGGTGTGTGTAAATGCCCTGGATAAAAAAAAATAACATATGTAGTTTTGTGTTTACATCATTTTTCTAGCAAGAAAGTCCCTATTTTTCATTAGGTTCTCAAAGGATTTCATGACCCAAAACAGTTAAGAACTACCACAGAACTTCTTTCCCTTTCTAAGAAATGACTGGACCTCCCATGAGCTTTGGCTTCAGTGAAAGTGTGGTGTTTTGGTTTAGTTTCAGTTAACTCAAGCTGTTTATGTGCTAAAACTGGAAAGTCCAGCTTTCAGTAAGGCCAGTTGGTAGTCCTGTGCAATTAAGACTCTTGGGAAGAGCAAAGAGCATAGAGGTGTTGAAGTGGCTTTAATCTTCTCCGTGGGCTGGAACCCTGACCAGCCGGTGTGAGAAAGGGGATGGAAACGCTGCAGCCCTGGTCACGTGCTCTGTTAAAGGCATCAGAACCCCAGGAAGTGAGGAAAGGGTCCACACGGTTTATGCTGATGAAGCGGAAGGCTGGTTCTAGACAGGCCCATGGGCGATCAGTGCACCGGGTCCTCCATTGTTAGACAGGAGCGGAGAAACGGCCGGAGCAGCGGGCTCGCCAGAGATCAGCCCTGGCTCCAGCTGGACGGCCCTGGGCGAGCTCCATAATTTGTGTGAGCCTTGGATGTCTTGGTCACGAGGCTGAGCAGCTTAGGCTAATTGTTCCCCTGAGGTTCTAGCAATGTGTTTTTTTAGGCTGAGCTTTCTCACGTAGAGCCCTGGACACAGTTATTTCTGTTCTTGGGGGCTGCATCTCAAATGGAAAACCAAAGCAACACAGATTCTTTGTCTCTGATTTCGAAGCTATTTCCGGAAGGGGCCCTTCTTCGGCCTGGCCTGCTTCGCCAACATGCCCGTGGAGAGCGAGCTGGAGCGCGGGGCACGCATGAAGTCTGTGGGCATCCTGTCTCCGTCCTACACGCTGCTTTACCGGTACATGCACTTCCTGGAGAACCAGGTTCGGTACGTGGCTCACCTGCGACGTGTGCAGGGAGGGGAGGCACCAGGGCCTTGCCAGCCGGTGCCCCGGGGAGCCCTCGGCAGTCCCGGTCCTGTGCCCAGGCAACAGGCGCCTTTCCAGGAACGTCCACGGCCATGTTTCCTCACGCCTCGGGTGCAGGCCTTTGGTTTCAACCAGCGTCCTGCATACTAATCTTCATGCTGTCACGACCGCTGGGATAGATTTCGCTTTCAGGTTGTTTTTGCTACTGTCATCAGTTTGGTCTAATGAAACAGTTTGCTGTCCTGCACAGGGTCTTTGTTTTTTCTCTGCCACAACAATTGCCCCCTTGCCCTGGGTGGGCAAACAGACTCTTAACTTCTTTTAGGCCTCATCATTTATTATTTAGGGTAATTATTACTATGTTGGGTAATAGAAAGGGAGTTCTTAGCAGAACCAGCAAAGCTATTTATTAGTCATTTAATATTCTTTTTCATGATGTGAGCATTCCAGTTCCCTTTCAGATTTTTGAGGGAGAAATCTATCCGTAAACCCTGAAGCACTGTTAAAATTTTAGCGCATTTGCCTCTTCAATGTATGTACATGTGTGCTTTAAAAAATTCATCCTCTGCATCATACTCTGTTTTGGAAATTCATCATTATTTTGATTTTTAATAAAATAATCTTTCTTGATCAGTATCTTTGAAAGAACATGAAATCTATTGGTTTGTGGGGAAAAAACATACTTATTTAATAATTTATATAGAAGTGCAAGTGAATTTTAAAAAGCCTCCCAAATCTTACCACTCAGGAGACATCCATTCTCAGTATGCAGTGAATGCCATTCTAAAATAGAAGTAATTTTGCAAAACTAGGATTCACATTTTATGAAGATTTAATTTGGTCCAATAGCAACCTGTGTTCATGAACTATATTTAATTTTACTTGTATCTATCAGGAAAAGACGAAATGAAATGGAAGGAATTGTCAAACTTTAAGGGGATTTTTTTCACAGTAAGATATATTATTTCTTGATCTGTTCCCCCAAAGTTAAGAGAAAAGATGATGGAAAGCAGGAAGAGATAGCTCCATTCCTATTTTTACTGAGAAATAACATGTACAGTAACGTGCAGAAACCTCTGGACAGGTGTCATTGGTTTGTAGATCGTGTTTCAGCTGCTGACGGAGCCCGTTGTCCCATCTGCCTGCCCAGTGCCTCCCCTGCGTCCCATCTCTGTTTATAGAGTGCAGGATCGGACACGGAGTTCCGGAGTCACAGTGCCCACAGCTCTGCCGTCTCAGCCGCACATTTCCTACCACATCCGGGGCTCCACGTGGCTTGCTCCACTCCTGAGTTCCTGACTTGATTTATTTCTCAGTTGGTTGGATTTTGCCATCAAGCACTTTTTTTTCCCATGAAAGGATCGTGGGCGCTGCCTCCCCTGGGGTCTCTCCTGCTTAATTTTTTTGTGACCTTTACTCTCAGCTGGTTCCAAGCTTGAGTCTTCCTTCCTTCCTCTCAGGAGGCTGCACAGAACGCTGTGCTGCCTTCTACTCGCCGTTGTTCCGGAGAAGTTGCTGCTCTCTGGGTGCCTTAGTCTTTCTTCACCTCTGTGGTTTCTGAACTTTTCATTGTTCCTGGGACAGTTTGTCCCCTTGGATCTACAGACATGTCTTTTATTTTTAACTTCAAGAAGCTTTCCTTCTGTAATAAAATATTCAGCTTTTCCATTGCATGTGTTCCCTTCTTCAGGAGCACCAGTTATGCATATGTTTTCTCCATATTATCATTTGATGGTTATTTTAATAGCTTATAAAGCTAGAGCCGGCCCAGAAGTTGACCCAGTTATTCCCTGGAGTTGAGCATTTAGCTTGTTTCTCTACATGTGGGCGCTGTGGCGGACAGCTTCCAGCATGTGCCTTCTTCTCTATTTGAAATAGTTAGTTTTGTGTTTCAGAAGTAATATTATGGATTTAAAAAAACATTTTTAATGGGATCCTGACACTTTAAAAAAACACTATTCTTTTGGAAAAAAACTAATTTCCCAAATAGGCAGTACATTCTAAAATTACACGAAGGTGTCACTCAGGGTCCTGGCTAAGTGGTGGTAACAGGGGCCCCAAGATACAGTGACACAGGTGAGACAGGAGACCCTTCTCTCGGGGACAGCCTGGGGACAGGCTGGTGCAGGGCACGCAGCCTGCACTCCCGTGCAGTTGGTCAGGGACCCGTGCTATGTCTCTGAGTGTTCCCCCAAGTTCTAAGAGCGCTTCCTGTCCTCTGAGCTGTTCTTCTCAAAGGCTCAAAGCCACTCAGCACCGCTACATCTGACTCCAGCCCACGGGGAGGAGGAAACACCTGGAAGTCGCCTACATTGCTTCTCACTCCATTATCAAGTTCCTTGGTTCCTTGGTAACAAAGACTCGCCTCACAGCAGAGGGGACCTGGAAAGGTCATCCCTAGGTGTGCGGCCTCGTGACCAATGAAAATCCTGGGGCTTGTTACAAAAGGAAGTGGGATGAATGGATTTGGCAGGGGGTGGGGGGAAATTAGCAACCCCTGCTTCCGTTTGCCCCTCTGGCTACCAAGGTTCCCCTGTGTCCTCTCCTCACGCGTGGAGGATGTTTGTCCCACCCCAAGAGGGACACAAAGGTTCGTTCAGTGAATGCCTCGGGCTGAAACCCGGGACTTGTGTGTGATGTGAGGCAGCCCTTCTCATTGGATGAGGACACGCTCCCCCGTCCAACACCTGTGAAAGAAGAGACGAGTTCATCCATCCCCCACCTCCCAAACGCTACATGGAACCTCGAGTAGAAACCACCACGTTAACTCCTGCCTAAAAAGGGAAGATGCGAAATGCGATCGTTAGTCCGTTACCATAACGCAGCTCTGCCAGCAGGGACCTCGGAGGCTCCTTGGCGAACCTTTGGTTCTGCTCTCCAAAATCCTCTCGGCCACTTCCCTGCATGACCGCTTCTGAACCTCTTCTTGGGGCCACGTAGCTTTAGAACACTTTTTCTGCTAGTGTAGGTTTGGGGGTCTAGCGGTTTCTTTACGGGTTGGAAAGTCACAGACTTTTTAGGCCAGTGACTATATAGATCCCTCAAACACCGAACTGGGTTCCAGTCAGTTTGCTTCCGGTTGGCTCCAGGGGTAAGGACCTGCTGCCAAAGGTCT
The DNA here is from genome assembly GCA_004024845.1 of Tonatia bakeri. Lineage (NCBI taxonomy): Eukaryota > Metazoa > Chordata > Mammalia > Chiroptera > Phyllostomidae > Tonatia > Tonatia bakeri. The sequence continues at coordinate 74,007 of PVIA01004286.1, forward strand.
CTTCTGGGTCTCAGTTTTTAGGCCGGTGGACTGCAAATTAGTTACTGGTGTCCGTTCTCTGCCCATCCATCTTTCCCTCATTTTAAGGGCAACTCCCTGGAGGTGGGACCATCAATCTCATTTTTACAAAGGGTCTGACTCACATGTCTGGCCAAGAATAAACTTATCTAGAGAGGCTTTGAGAGAAATTCTTATCTCCTGCAATTGGCTTTTCTAGTCCCAAATGATTAGAGTCTCAATTAATTTACATGGCAGAGCTCAGGGATGAATACACTACCCTTAAGCTGTATTTCCCTCCACTTCTGCTTACAAACCTGCCAGTTCTTGCCTCTTTTCATCTTACTCTTGGAGTAGCTCACTTAAAAACAGCAGGGAGCAAGCAGCATCCTGCTTCCCACGGCTGCCCCTAAAGTTCCAAGTTCAGGTGACACAGGACCTGTCTTCCAAGTTATTGAAGTTTTAGTAAATTTTTTGCTACAGCGTAACAGGGGTTACCAGCTTTAGAGTCTGCAATATCCATTTTCTTACCACCTTCCCTTGCCGGCTGCTAAGCCGGTGCCGCAACGTGGGTTTGACACTGGTAAACTCATTTCTGGGTATCACTTTAGTTAGGCAAAGTTGCTTTAACAAAGACGTCCAAAGTACAGTCAATCAAACAAGACAGAAGTACAGCTTTTTTTAGCATGATAGTCCCTGAGGGAGAGAAGCACTCCAGAATGGTAGGTGGCTCTGTTTTACGGGGTCATCCTGGGACCCTTGTTTTTGTCTTGTATTCTGCTGTGTTCTAGAGAAGTGTCTTTGTCCACATGGCAGAGACTGCTTGTTAGCAAGTCCTGTTCCAGCGTGCAGGAAGGGGCAAGATGCTGGCGCAATATAACAGGGATCTCAGGAACACATGGCTTCTGTTCATCTTCCATTGGCCACTTCTTAGTCACTAGCCATGCCTAGCAGCAAGGGAATCTGGGAAATGTGGTCCTTAACTTGGTGGCCATGTGCGCAGCTAAAATTTGGAAGGTTCTGTTACTACAGGAAGAAGAGAATGGCATACAATGAAGAGTCTTTACCCAGTTCCCACATCCATCCAGTAACTCCCAGAATCACTGTCAGAGTCTCGTGTCTCTTCCTAGACTCTGTGTGAGTGTCTCTGCAAACACAGATGTAGACTCTCATGTCCCCCTTTTCATACGAAAGGAGGCGGGTGTACATGTTTTGTACCTTCCCCTTCCATTCAGCAATGCATCTGGGAGGTCTTCTCATCTCTCCTGCCTTCAACAATGAGTCTCCTCATTGTTTCTTCCTGTTGCAAAGGTGCCCTGTGTAAAGGAACCGTGTTTTCTTTGTCAAGTCTTACATTGACAGACACTTAGTTCTTTCCAGTCTGCTGCCGTTACAAATGACACCGCATCGAATGCCCACAAACAAGTATCGTTCCACATGTGAGCAGAGCACATGCACGTCAAATCCCCAAAATGAGATTGGTGGTCCAGAGGGTCTGGGTATTTGTCATGACAATAGACGTCGTCACATTGCTTCCCGTGCAGATCGAACCGTTTTGCATGTAATAAAGGGGCCTGCTGCTTCCCCACAGCACGCGGCTCAAAGTCTTGGGGTTTTGGCGTTTTGCTAGGTAAAACATGGTACATGGGTAGTTTTAATTTTCATTTTTATCCTTGTAAGGGAGGTTGAGTCTGAGCCATCTCTCTTTTCTGTGAACTGTTCCCAGCCTTTGTTACGTTTGTTTTTGGTCGTTGGCCTTTTAACAATTAATTTCTAGGAAGTTCTTTGTATAATGGGGGCTTTGTTCTTTGTGATGGAAATTGGAAATATGTTTCCACTGTGTTATTTATTGTTTAGCATTACTTTTTTGTCACACAGATTCTTTTCTTCATTGAATTCATTCATCTTTTTCTGGCTTCTAGATTGTGAGTCATATAGACGGCTTCTCCGCCTCGGGGAGGCCAGAGGGCTCAGGCAACAGGGGAGATGAGACCCACAGGACAGAGGACGAGGGAGAGAAAGCAGCATCGGGAGCGAGGCCCGGGTCTGGCCAGGGACGCTGCGTGCTCACAGCCCTGACCAGGGTTTACAGAAATTAGCCAGACTGCATCTCTGAAAACCCCTAACCTCTGTTCTGTTATTTCTAATGTCTCTGATATCACAAACTTGTTTATTAGTATTTCTCCTACAACTCTTGGCTGCAGAACCTTCTAGTGAGAGAGTCCTGTCTGCAACTGTTTCTTTATGATCAGAAAATATTGGAGAGCTACTTTATGATATAAAAGACTTAGCAAATGGAAGACAGAGTGTTGTAAAATGAAAGGAATTAAGACACATCGTGACTTCTTTGGACCTTGCTGAGGTTTCGATTCAAACTAACTAAAACAACATTTTGGGGACAGATGGCATAATTTGAATGTGGATTGGGTATCAGTTTATATTCAGGTATTGTTATTGTTCATGTTGTTGGGCATGGTGGTGGTGTTATTTTTTAAATAGACTTCCTCCATCAGAGATGCGCACCCAAGTATTTATGGGTAAAGAGTTACAGTAAGAGACTTGCTTTAGAATGTTTCTGGAAAAGGAGTGACTAGGGGAGTAAGATACAGATGTGACCATATTGATAAAACATTGATCACAGTTGAAGCTAAGTGATCAATCGATAAAGGGTTTATTAATTGTCTTCTCTCTACACTGAGCATAATTCAAAATTTCCATAATGAAATGTTTAAAAAGACTAAATACAAAATTAACATATAGTGATCAAACTTTGAGAAATAAGACAAAAAGCTCAAAGAAACAAGAATACGATCCCACCAGCCAGTCATGTGCACTAGTAACATTTATATCCTTCTAGTCTTCCCCCTGTGTGTAAATATGCACACAGTAGTTTTTTAGAAAACCCATCACTCAATGTTTAAGTTTTCTAACTTGATACATCCGTCAGCCTTTCAGTGTGTCATGACAGACAGTCCTCACCGTCCTCTGGATGGGCTCATAGCATTTCAGCACACAGGCAACCACAATGTATTTAACTACGTCACCATTTGGGGGGCTTCTGGGTGGTGTGTTACTTCTCACCACTATAAAATGAGCACCCTGTAGGCAAATGATTGTTCACATCCATGTATAGTTCTTTTGGCCACATTCCTAGAAAAGGCATCTTTGGGTCAAAGGCTATTTACAGCATATGATTTAATACAAGTTGCAAGTGATCCTCCAGAAGGTGGGACGATTTTGGACCCGTGCCAGCAGTCCCTGGGGATGCGCATTTCTGTACCTGCAAAGCCCAGACACAGGCTGGCTCACAGGGGGGCAGATACACAGGAGCGATGGCGTGTCATCCTTGCACGGGGGCACCTCTCATTCCTACGCTGGGTGTCTGACTGCTGGGTGTGGCAGGGAGAGTTGCAGTGGGCATCTGCATGGTCACACAAGTGTGTTATCAGTGAAGGGGCTGTGGGTTTAAGGAGACCCCCAGTGTCCCTGGTCCTGCTGGGGATCCTCAATTTGACGCAGAAGCGGCACCCCAGACCAGTAGCTTAGGTTACATCAGTTACAATGTCAAGTTTCTTGGACATCTCCCGTAGATGCTCGGCCTGCATTTCCATGTGGCGGTGTCGTAATCCGTGCCTCCTTATAGGTAAGATCACCAGGAAGGTCTCCTTTTGCGTCCTCTTTGACGCCCACCTTACCTTCTGGCACTCCTGCTTCAGTGCCTTTCAGTGTGTCTTCGTAGTACGGTTTGATGATCAATTTTGTTTATTGCAAAATCTATAGTGTGTTTGAAGTTTGAGGCTTTCACACCACCATTGTTCAGCATTTATGCAGGCACTGCCAATCTGTGTTGATGTGTGTGTTCACAGTCTGCATTTCACGCTCTTCCCGTTTGGCTCTGTCAGTCAGGGGTGTCGTAGGCTGTCAGGGGACAGGGTCCCGCAGTGGGACTGCAGGACTCGACAGGACTAGAGTCTACAGGACTCCAACTGAGAGCTTCCCTTTAGAACCTTGGTTCAAGGGGGAAGCCCTCCTCCTGGCACCTCTGGGCCACACGGGAAGAAGAAGAGTTGTCTTGGGCCACACATTAAATACACAAACACTAACACAAACTGATGAGCAAAAAAAAAAAAACGTTGTAAATAAATTTACGAATTTGTGTTGGGCCATCTTCATAGCCATCCTGGGCCGCATGTAGCCTGCGGGCTGTGGGTTGGACACCCCCAGTGGCCCAGCGTTTGATGTGGCCAAACAGAGGACGGTCATTGGAACAGCAAATCAGCAACAAGCATAGAAAGTGATGAAACATCACATAAATTACCCTGATGCAACCCCCTTTGACGCAGAAAATGCATTATTAAAAATACAGTGAAATGATTCTCACTGTTCTTTTTAGGGAAATTAGATCCTAAGGAAAACATCCTTGAACTTAATCACCTTTGTGTTATTTTGTATGAATCACACTTGCATCGATTTGACACACCCACTGAAAAGTACCTGAAATCTCCCATCTGCCCAGCTGGACAAACACACCTGAATCGCCACGGATTCCCATCCATGCCTGAGCATTTTGTCAGAGCGAGAGAGGCAGCTGCACGCGCCCTCTGCTGGGTCCTTGCCCGTCACAGCCTCCTTGCAGGAAGCCGAAGGCGGAATGTGCAGGAGCCCCGCCTCAGGGAGCTGCTCGTTGGGGAGAACCCTCTTTTAGGGATCGTTTGTGGAACGTAGTCGATGGTTCCTTTCTTTTTAAAATGTAAGCTTGCCTGAAGGTGTGTCCCAGGGCTCGCCCAGAATCGTCCCTGTTTACCTTGGCCCGAGTCCTCCCAGCGCATGGTGCGAGCCATGATCTCACTTACAGCTCAGAAAAATACCGAGGTGGTGCCAGCGTCCACTGAAATGTAGTGTCGGCATGTTAAGGAGAGAGAAAATCGTGGGTTTCGAAAAGCTTAGTGAGTTGCCTGAGATTGCGCAGTGGCGAAGTGGCAGGCATAGCCTGGACCCAGGAGCTCTGAGTCACTCCGGAGGGGCAGCAGGCAGAGGGCAGCTGGCTGCCGGCTGGACGGTGAAAATCCCCGATCGGAGTGGTTTGTGCCACAGTGGCAGTTTGGGGGGCTTGCCCGTGTTAGTCTTCGATGGTTCTGGCCCAGTTATAAGCAGGGGCGCCTCCCCTTGCTCAATAAAGCTAGATTTTGGTTCTTTTTTGTTTCCACGTGATGGAAATTGTAGGGTGCCGCAGAAATACAAAGGGGCTAATAAAAAGGTTTAAGTGCTGTTTTGAATTCCTGCCTAGGTTAGTGTCCCAGGCTTGCTGAAACTAAGTAACCGGTACTGGGTGACTTACAGCAACAGGAATGTGGTTTCTCAGGGTCCTGGGGCCTGAAGTGGTGTGTGCTGGGCGGGGCTGGCTCCCCTGAGGCTGTGGGGGCTCTGTCCTTGCTTCTCTCCCGCCGTTGCTGGCTTCCTGGCGATCTCGACCTCCGTGGCTGGTCAGTCATCCCTCCTGGCCCGTGCCTCCATCTTCTCGTGACATCCTCCTCGTGGTTGTGTCTCTGTGTGCCCAGATTTCCCTTTTAGAAAGATCCCAGTCCTACTGGTTTAGGACCCACCGTAAAACCCTCTCTCCAAATAAGGTCACATTCTGAGGCCTCCGACATATTTTTTTGGGGGGAGGGGACACTGTTCTACCCTGAACACCCCCATTAAACACAGTGCCAAATAGTGTTCACTGTGCCCCTCCATTCGCCCTGGAGGCAGGATTCTCCATCGTCCACATGGCCTGGGACCTCAGTGCAGCTTTCTTGGTTTGAGGGTCAGGTGTCAGGGCCGCCCACCGCCAGGGCCCTGCCCTCCCGAGCAGGGTGGGGGCGGAAAGAGAAGAGATTCGGAGCGTTTTATTTACAACTTGGTGCAGAAGTTCTGAGTCCTTACTGACATCCTACAATAATGGTTTCCTCTTCTTTGAGACACTGTGGGGTAAGCTTCCTTGTATTCTTTTATAACAACAAAGCCCGCCAGCAAGTGTGAGTCCTAAACAAAGGCCAGCCTGAAGCAGGGGATCGGTGGTCTTCCAAGTCACCCCTTCTCCTGGCCCACGACCATGCTCTGGGAAGCCCACAGGGTCAGTGCCCAGCCTACATCGCTCACAAACAAAGGCATTAGTCACAGCCCATTAATTCTGCCCGTTTCCCATGAGAAGGGGAATGAGTTACAGAGCGGTATCGGACCCCATGCTGGAGCTTTTCCCAAGAATCTTGCGTAATTCCCAAGGAGGCATCCCAGGCAACCTAAAAGAGGGGCCTTTTCAGTGTATCTGGGTTTTTGCCCCTACATGGCGCAGCCGTCGGGGCAGGGGAGGGGCTGACGAGTGACTGAGCTGTGGCAGCAGCCCCGTCTCACTGTGCACCTGTGTGTTTGCAGACACCAGCTGGAGACGCCGGGACACTACTCCCATCTGGCTGCCTTCTACGAGGACAAGAAGGGGGTGCTCCATGCTGGGCCCGGCGGAGGCGGCAGCCTGCCCCCCGTCTACTGGCTGCCATCCATCCACCGGTACATGTACCCTGAGATGAAGGTGAGGCCTGCTGCCCCTCATGCTTCCGGGGCTCACGTCTGCGTGCAGTGGCGCGTAGTTATTTTCTTCATTAATAAGGAGTTTATGCCTTGGGCTCATGCCCAGAGTCTGCTTCCGATGGAGTGGCACTGCTGGCTTTAGCACTTGGGTCCTTTGGAAACATCAAGCAGGTTCTCTGAAACAATGTGCTTTCTGGATACTTCACCATCCTTGTGCAAAGCTGCACTCACAGGCCGTCCTGGTGGGTGCCTGAGGGGGAAGAGGTGGATTTTATTTTGTCGATCCTTGCTTCAGATATTTTAAGGTCAGACATGTGAGCTAACAGTAAAGCATTAACACGGGTACGATGTTTCTTAGTTGCAGTATTTTGGACATTGCCTTATTGTGTATTTTTCCTGAAGTACTTTGCCTTTGTACTACAGTAAGTTTGTCTACAGTTAACGAAACACCCGGCCAAGTGTTAGGTGTTGGGAGGGAACAAAGATGACTGTGAGTTTGAAGCTCCTCCCCGCCGTCCATATAGGACATCTAAGATACCTCTGCGGACACTTCGGCTCCCTGGTAGAGAAATTAGGTCATTAGTTCAAGGGAGAAATCTGGGAAGGCCTCTTGGAAGAGGCGGCGGCCCCAGAAGTGTTTGGCGAGGCAGGAAGTGAGGGAGGCTGACTCCAGACTGAGGGAAGGCATGGCCAATGGTGCTCCGATATTATTGGTTGAAACCAGTGCGTATTCATTATCTTATAGTTTCGGTGCATCAGGAATCAGGCATGACTTAGCTGGGCCGTTTGCTTCATGGCCTCTCGTGAGATCACAGTCAAGGTGTCAACGGGAGCTGGGGTCTCACCTGAAGGCTCGACTGGGGAAGTGTATCCACTTCCGAGCTCACGTAGCTGCTGGGAACTCCGAGTTCCCTGCGGGAGGGCAGGCAGGCAGGCGGGCGGACAGATGGATGGACGGACGGAGGGCCTCTGTACTGTGCTGCCCAAGCTGGCAGGCCCCCGAGTTTAGTGTGGAAGGTGCTGGAATACAGCGGGCCGCTCCGCCAGCAGGTCCCTTGGGTCTTGCTCCTGTGCAGGCAGACACCTCATTCTACACAAAAGCCAGGTCCCGATACATTTGGGGCCCCAACCTGGGACTGTTCGCTCGTCATTGTGTCCCTCCCAGTGCTCAGCACTGTCTGTGCGTTGAACGTCCTCAGTGAGGCGCACTGTCGCTTCACAGGCACTGGTGTTTCTGACGTTTAACAAGTTATGTCCAGTCCTGTTTCCCTGGCACCTCTCGCCCCTGAGTGAAGTAGTTAACAGTCCTTGAACTTGAACTCCAGCATCGGGGGAGCTGCCGAATTACAGAAATCTGGTTTCAGGATGAGACTTTGAAAGACGAAAATACCATTTTATGTGGAAGTAACCATCCCTGCATCTGTTTGGTTGAAATCTGGGGTTTTTATTTTCGGGGGGAGGGGTGCGTTTGCACACGCCTGTGTTGAGTATTTTTCGCAGTGATGCTTCTGACAAGCTGTCCCTCCCTCCCGCCTCCCTTCCGATTCTTTTCAGATTACACACCCAGCTGGCTGCATGTCTCAGTTCATTAAGTTCTTTGGAGAGCAGATCCTCATCCTTTGGAAATTCGCCTTACTTCGAAAGCGCATTTTGATATTTTCTCCCCCTCCTGTGGGCGTCGTGTGCTACAGAGGTAACGAGAGGCCAGTGTCGGGGACTCTCCCTGGGTCCCCAGGGCAGAAGCTGCTTGAGTCTTTCTGTTGTTGACCAAGTTCAGAAGAGCTGGGGCCTTAACAAGGGGACATGGGTTTCAAGCCTGGGAGTGACGTGGCTGGATTTGTGTTTCCGAATGTGGGCTGTGGTGGCGCTGCAGACGGGCTGGGGAACGCATCCGCAGTCTGGAGACAGATTAGGGTCTGAGCTCCAGTGGAGAGGGTGGATTCTAGATGTCCTTGTGTTGAAGGGATGAGCTTGACAACAAACGGGCTGTGGTTGGGTTGTGGGATTCCAACGGGTGTGAGGTTGTGATGGAGGACCGGTCTAGGATGACAAGGATGGTGGGGCCACCAGACGGGACCAGGGAGGCGTAGGTGGTGTGAGAGCTAACCTTGGACTTGGTGAGCGTGTGCTGCTGGTGAGGCCGTCTCGCAGTGTGCACTGGGCACCGGTGCTGCTGGGTCAGCACCCTGGGGGAGCAGCTGGGCTGGGGAAGAAGTTGAGAGGGCCTCACACCGCACTGGTGACCCCGGGACGGATGGCGTCCCATGGGGACAGTGAGTGGGCAGAGGCACGCCAGGGTGTAAGGTGCAGGCACGGGATGGGAACTGTAAAGGTGGCAGACGGGGGGTCTGAGGCAGAATGTCAGTCAGGAGGCGGGAACAGGAAGGTGGAAGGGCTACGGTAGGCGAGAGTTTGGACAAGGTCAGCAGTGCCACATCCGAAGCAAGCCCAGCTGCAGTGAGGGCCGAGACCCGTCCATTGGGTTTGGTGGGGCACGGAGGAGTGGTCTTGAGATCAGGTCCTGCCGTGGCACCTAAAGGTGTCCCCCACCATCTCCTCAGAGGGCAGGACCCCTGTTCCTCTGGCACCAGGACGGCACAGAGCCAAGCCCTCAGTAGCATCTGGGGAGGCTGCTGCTCCAAGGTGGCCTGCGGGCTTTGCAGGAGGAGGAGGGCCTGGGAGGCGCAGACCCCCAGCCCCGTCACTGTCTGCACCCGCCTTTCCCCCGCAGTGTACTGCTGCTGCTGCCTGGCCAACGTCTCGCTGCCCGGCATCGGGGGCACCATCCCCGAGTCCAAGCCTTTCTTCTACGTGAACGTGGCGGACATCGAGAGCCTGGAGGTGGAGGTGTCCTATGTGGCCTGTGAGCACGCCCCCCCGCCCCCCGGCCTCTCACCCCCCACCCCCATGTCCCTGCCCAGAGGACAGCCTCCCAGCTCCCCAAGGGCTCTGCTGCTCACGGACTTCGGGCTCCCCAGCTCCTGGTTTCCCCAGCGGGTCGGGCTGGTGTCCTCGGCGACAGCCTCGGGGCTCCCACCTCCTGACCTCGGGTCCCGCAGGCACCACCGAGAAGATCTTCGAGGAGAAGCGAGAACTGTACGATGTCTACGTGGACAACCAGAATGTGAGGACGCACCACGGCCACCTGCAGCCCCTGCTGAAGATCAACAGTGCTGACCGTGAGAAGTACCGGCGGCTCAACGAGCAGAGGTGCTGGGGCCAGGGCACGCATGGTGGCAGGTGCAGCACGGCCAGGGCACACTCTGACCGATGTCCCCCAGGTGGGACCTCTGAGTCAGAGCCTCGGTCAAGCCTGTGCCACCCACGCCTTCCCTCACGGCTACTCCCAGCAGTGGGCCCGCCGTGTTGGCGATGGGTGGTGAGGATGTCATGTGCCCCCAGAGCCTCTGGACAGGGCGCACCCCACTGGGGGGCTCCTTCCTGACAGATGTGTGAAGGCCAGGCCCTGAGCGTCCGGTGTGGGCACCACAGCACTGAACACCCGCTCATGCTTCCCCTCGTGCGAGTCCCCGAATTTGGTTTCCTGGGAAACGAAGGGCCTCATTCTCATCCCTGGTGGATGGGCAGTTAGGAAGGGTTGTCACTTGCCTCAGCGGGCACAGGGCCAGAACCAGCCCTGGGCCCACAGAGTTTGGACTCCCCGCCCTGTTTATTTTCCAGTCCCTTCTCACCCTGCCTTTGGAGAGGGTAGGGGGCTCCTGGTGGGGGGGCGGGGGCCTGTGCAGACGCCTGCGTGATGACCTAGCGGATGAGGGTCCTTGCAGCTCGCACAGTCTGATGGGGACTCCCCACGACAGGCAGACGCTGCTGTACTCCCAGGAGGTGGGGGAGGACTACGGCCCGTGTGAAGAGGACCTCTTCGTGCTGTAAGTCGCCTGGGCTGGGCCACGGGGCCTCCCCGAGGGTCCCTAGCACCTGCACTGTGGGCCTGGATCCCTCCCGTGTCACACCGCAGTCCAGGGGGTCCTTTATCGCTGCCGTCAGTGTGAGAAATACCTGCACCTGTAGAGCGTTTGTGTGGCTATATTGAGCCAAACTGACAGCAATTGCCGGGGAGCAAAATCTCAAGTGCTCTAGAGAATGGCAGTTTGCAGCTTATTTTATCCATGAGAATTGACAAAAGGGTTAAAGGTTACATGAAATCCATTGGTGGCAGACTAAGGAGGCGGGATAAAGCAAAGCGAGGAACTCTCTGGGATTGGATACAAGGCAAATGGAGAAGCACATACTTCTTTTTCATTGGTGGGTACAGGACAGCTAGTAATGAGCACTTACAGCACACAGAGCTGGGAGACCCAGATGACAGTGAGGGAGGGGCTCTGTGGCTGGCACTCTGGTGCCGGCGGTCGTGCCTTCGAGGGGTCTGGGAAAGGAGTTACTCTGACATTTCAAAGGTAGGTTATCCTAGCTGTGTGGGAGCAGTGGGCAGAGCCGTCTTCAAGACTGGCCTTCGCTAAGGGAGCTACGCATCTGGGGTGTCACCACCAGCCGTGACCTGCCCAGTGAGGTGATCGGAGCATCCTGCGAGGTTCCTTTCGGTCACTGAGCTTGGCAGGCCTGCTGGGCGCCCCGAGGTACCAGGCTTTTATATTAGTCCCTCCTGTGTTCACACTGCACAGGGCACTTAGAGTTGGGCCCCATGCCGCCAGCCCCAGAGCCTGAGATGCCGTCAACAGGGGACCAAGAACAGTGAGGAAAAGCAGCAGGGCAAGGTCATTCAGGGAAAACGGGGGCACTGGGGTTTGTCCACGGCACGGAAGCTCTGTCTGTCGCTCAGGATTCTGGGACTTCTCATCCGTGGCTCCCTTTGAATGGAGCCGTCCTTTGCACGGAGTATCATGGGATAATCTGAAAGCTCAGCTCTTGCACGTCCTGGACTCTTTCCCCGAGACCTGTTGGCGGTCAAGGCGGGAGCCCGGCCTTCATCCCTTAGAACATTGGTTTCGTTTATAAGCAGCTGATGACACAGCACTCGGAACTGCAGTGGCTTCCTGTTTGGACGTCCGGCCCTGTCCTGGGAGGGGGTGGGGAGCAGCAATTGCGGTCAACACCTTTTCTGGCTTTGATGTTGCAAACTTACTGTTGATGTTTGTACGAAGTGCCCTACTGGGCTTCTAAGACAGTGTACTTTCGGATACACACTTAGAAAGCTGTTTGGGTATAATAAGTGTCTGGGAATTGAGCAAAGAGCCAGCGGTCTGTCTCCTCAAGGTTTGACACCCTCCCCTGCACCTGAAGCTCCTGGGCATCCAGAGCTTTCAGGGTGCGTGTGGGGCACCTTTGCAGAGCCCCCAGAGCTCTGAGGGACCCAGCGGGAAAGTCTAGTTGTCTAACGTCTTTTCTGAACACGGCTCGTCCACTCACATGGTGCTGGCAATAAGTGACTCTGAGGTCATGCTCTGTGCATAAGTTAAAAAAAAAAAATCCAAGAAAACCACCCAAGGATGGTGGCGAGCCAGGGTGGCGCTGGTACCTGCAGCCCCTGCCCCCGCTCCTGGGAGCTCCACCTCTGGAGTACAGATGTCCGTGTCAGCCTCGAGTGGTCTGTGGTGGCTCAGGGGCCACACAGGTGCCCCAGTTCCTCACTTGACGTCCTGACCTCAGAACTGCTCGATCAGGTGTTCAGCTTTTAACTTCCCCTCATGACTAAGCAGAAAGAGGGGAATGCAGTCTGGGGGGGGCCTCTCCCCGAGGCTGTGTTTAAACCCCTAGTTGCCCCTCAACAGAGAAGGAGCTTTTTGGCAGTCCGGCCATCGCTTGCTCAGAGGTTTTGCCAATTATACCTTGATTAATGCCAGTGGATTCTTTGCAAATCTTACTAGCATGTTAATAACCCTTCCATTTAACTTTGATCCTGTTTTCTTTTATTTTTTTTATTTTTTTATTTTTATTTATTTTTTTTTTAAAGATTTTATTTATTTATTTTTAGAGAGGGAAGGGAGAGAGAGAGAGACAGAGAGACACCAATGTGCGGTTGCTGGGGGACATGGCCTGCAACCCAGGCATGTGCCCTGGCTGGGAATCGAACCTGCGATGCCTGGTTCGCAGCCCGCGCTCAATCCACTGAGCTACACCAGCCAGGGCTGATCCTGTTTTCTTTTAAAAAAATTAAAAAGTTTTCTGGGTTTTGGAGCCACTTCAAGATATACTGAGCAGAACACAGTGTCGCGTGGTCCCCATGTGCGGACTGCGTGGCAAGCTATTGTCTCTCCTGCCCTCCCTCCCGTGTCTCCCTCGTGAATGCAGGTTTTTCCTGGAGCAAAACAACCGGATATTCCAGACTTTGCTGGAGGTGTCCGCCAGTCAGGACAAGACACTGACCGCTGAGCACGCCCGGGGCATGGGCCTGGACCCCCAGGGGGACCGCAGCTTCCTCATGGACCTGCTGGAGGCCTACGGCATCGATGTCATGCTGGTCATCGACAACCCCTGCTGCCCATAGGAAGGGCAGGCCGGACTGGTGTGCCGCTGTCATGCAGGACTGCAGCCCAGGCCTGGGGGCTCGTTTTTTATTAAGTGGACACAAAGGAGTCTTGTTTATACTTCCCATCAGATGTACTTTTGGCAGTCTCTGTTCTTCCCATGCTCTGCAGAGGTAGGATGGGAGGAGGCTGCTGTGGTTTCGTGTCCTGCTTCGTAGGGCTCGGGAATCGTCCACATCCCTCGGAGTCTGCCTGGTTGGGTCTTCGGCGTTCTCATGGATGTTTGTTCTCTCACCTCCCCGTGAGTGACCTGAGACGTGGCGAAGGCCCTGTGTTACTAGGAGTGGCTGAGCTCTGGAAACACTGGGGTGGGCTGTTCAGGAAGCCTGTGTGGCCTGTGTCCCCTGGCTATTCAAGAATGGGACCACTATCTTACCATGGTGGCCCTGGATGCCCATCCCTCCGATGGCAGAAGCCAGACCATGACCTTACAAGGTTTTTATCAGTTCTAGGAGTCCCGTTTTGGGATCAGATCCATTTTCCTGTTTATTGGGACAAGTCTGTGTCTTCTTGTGAGGAGAGACCTCAAAGTGGGACAAGGGGATGTTTCTGACACCAAGTACAAGCTTCCCTAAGGACTAGACAACGGGGAGAGGCTGCTTATCAGTCAGATGATGAGTGAAATTGTAGCATGAAGCCTTGAGACTTGCCTCCAAGTTGATGGCGGCCACTCAGTGTACTATCCCTCTTTCTCCGAGTCCCCACCTCCTGGGATGGGTTGGCAGGTTGCTGTGGGCCAGTGCTGGCCCTGGAGCTTCTGAGCAAATTCATTTTCCAGATGCATCTCCTTTAAGGGCTAACCAACCTCTTGGAATCCTTTGGGTATTTCTAAAGAGTGGCATCTGTCACCACCGAAGATGAGGAATTGGGGTGCAGGGTAGAGTAGATGTTTCTCCATCCGGATGTGCCCTTGGGAGGCGTTACTAGCAGAGCCTCGGGGTGAGAGCCGTCACTGATGCTGTAATTTAGCGAGGAGCTCTGAGAGCGTTGACAAGACCGTGTGCCAGCTCGGTGCCCGCACAAACCTCTCCTTGGCAGAGAGGGTGTTCCTTGAGCTAAGTGATTGGGCCAGAGACCTAGCAGATTTGCCAGAGAGCAGCTATGACAGTGCCTTCACCCAGGAAGTGGTCGGGAACCCCCCAACAACAGGGACAAGCGTCTGCTTTCCTTCAAAAGGTGGTGGCCCAGCCACCACCCCGTGGGCCCCATCTGTTCCCTTCGGCTGGGCGATCGCTGGAGGTCAGGGTAGGTGAGACGGCGCACAGGAAGCCGGCTCCTATGAGTAGAGTCTTGGGGCCTAATTTAGAATTTGGACATGGGGTGCTAGGTTGTTGGTGACAGGTAACTCCTTCCCCTCCACCCTTCCTGCCAAGCGGTCCCCAGAACAGCTGTCACTGTACCCGTGTCTGTGAGCACGCTCCTGCCAGGCTCCCGGACGCAGCAGAGGGACAACTTTCAAACGGCCGATTACATGTCTGATCTCAAAGACTAGCTTTTTAGGGCTTATTGTTTTCCTTAGAAATACTTCCACTATAGCCCCATAATACAGAATTCAGGACTGTAGCTCACGTGTGGGACTGCACAGACATCTGGGTGCTGCAGTGTAAGCTGCACCACCGACCGTTTCCGCCCTCTGCAGGCTGGGTGTAGCGTCCTGTCAGTAGTGCACTCGTTCACAAACGAGGACGATCTGTGTGTCGAGGCTGAGGCTTCACTGCACTCTGCCTTGAAAAGGAAGCTTCTCCTCTTGCCTCTCAGAGCGGCCTTCCTAGGGGGCCGAGTCCCGGCTGCTGTCCGCGGCATCGGAGAGGTTCGAGGGTTTCTGACGTGGGTGGGGTGGGTGGTCAGAGCAGGGTAGGGTGAGAGGGTGGGTCAGGCTCTCTCGAAAGACACAGGCTGACTCCCTTGCCATGGAATCGGGGAATCTGTCGGAAGAACTCGCTAAGCACTCCTGCTGTGGTCTGACTGTGTGCGGATGCGTCGCTTCTGTGGCTGTGTGACCCCAAGCTTGGCAGTGCCGAGGTGCAGGCTGTGGGGTGAAAATGAGCTCCTGTGGTTCCCCTTGAATCGTGGGCTCCTCTGAACTCCACGCTGTTGCAGGCAGCCGTCTGTCTGGCATGTCCGTGTGTCCACCCTCACACACGTGCAGAGGGCCGGGGTCCAGGTGCCCTGGTGGGGAACGCACCCCAAAAGCAGAACGCGTGTGTCCCCCCTGCGCTCTCCCCCGACCCGTGCTCCATCCCTGCACTGCGGCTTCCTGGTGAGGCCAGGAACCCAGCGCGGTGCCCCCTCCACCTGGCTGCCCAGACTGCTCGCTGGCTCTGAGGTGACCTTTGTCCGGGTTTGTCAGCTCCCGAGTACTGCTTGCCTTGACTGAAACATGGAGGTCACCTTTGAAGGCTGCCTTTGTACCCGACGCTCCCATCCCCCAGCCTTCTCCCAGTGCCTTGGGGGGGGGGCGGAGGGGCCGCCCAGCCCAGCATCGCTGGCTGCTGGTTTTCTAGAAGGGGAAGAAATGTTCGAGGTGCCAGGCAGGAGTCCCTGCGTGGTGACAGCAGAAGCTGGCAGCCACGCGGATGTGGTTTCCTGTCCCTGTTGAAATACTTTCTGAGAAACCATCCGCTGTGGTTTGGAAGGTGCTAGCGGGCGTCCTTTGAGGTCTTGCCTTCTGGTCTGTAAGCTCTGAAGGGCCAGGGACAGGACTGTGAGCACTGCCCTTCCGGAAGGGGTTGGAGATCTCCCGTGCGGTGTGGCCCCTGGACTGCGGGGCACCCCTGGGGCACACCTGCTCCTGCCCCAGCTGCTGGGTGCCCCTGGGGAACTTCAGCCTGCTCCAGTGCCCTGCCGGGGGCTGTGCACCCACCTGGGGGCACTGCCCACCTGACCCCTGGGCTGCCCTCTCGTCCTGAGGCCACACTGGAAGAAGGGCTGGCGGCAGGAGCCCTTGGGAGGCCTAGAATCCAGCCTTGGGGCTTCCTGATGGTAGAGTGGGTTTTTCCAAGTTTGCCAGCTCAGCAGATGGTAGCATTCAGCCTTTGCGACAATGTCTGTGGGTCTTCTAGCTTGGGACTCTTACTTTGGAAGGAGTCCGAAATGGTAGGGCTCCTCTCCCACCGATTGGAAAGAGTGGGCCAAGTTCTTGGTTGAGGGTTAGCTTGGGCTTTCATGAAGCGCGGAGTTGTGCTGAGGCCTCGGGTGGTTCTGGTCCAGTGTGGGCGTCACAGCAGGGCCCCCCCCCTCTGAGTGTACTGGCAACTGTGCTGGCCAGGAACCAGGAGGAGTGTGCCTCCACACCCATCATCCATTACGGCACCTCTTCTTCCATTTGGCCGGGGACGGGATGCCGGATTCACCGAGGTGTTGGTGGAAATCATTTAGCACAGGAGTTTGCATCTGTAATCTAACCTTGTTTTCGTCCACAAGAGTGAAGATGGGAAATTGAACTGTAGCACCGGGTGCAGATAATTCTAAATACCACCTGGGAAGATTCATTTATCAGTGTAACAATCTGTGATCTTTTAGCTAGAAGATAAAGATCAATTAAACCCTAGCCGAGTGGCTGCTCTTCCTCCCGGTGGCGATGAGGACAAACCAGCTATTTGTCTTGATACACTGAAAGCCCTTCAAACACAATAAAAAGATGAGATTATTCACCTTTAAACCGAGGCCTTTAGGGAACCTTTTGCAAAGAGCAGTAAAGAATTAACCTTCTAACGGTAGTACAGGAACACTCCGGGTAGAGGCTGGGACCTCAGGGACCGTTTTTTTTTAATTTTTATTTTTGTTTTTCTGATGACACTGTGTGGCCCAGGGAATGGATCAGGATGCTTCTCCAGTCCCAGAGCAGCTCATCCTCGCAGGGGTGAAGGAGGGAGGTGAGATCAGAAGACAGCGTTCTGACCGACCGTGAACTTGCCTTAGTGTGTGACGGTTCTACAAGAGCAAGACAGTTCACCTGGGGACCAGCACACACGCCCAGCTTTCTCTCCCCGTGCGGTTACTCCCTGGCGGGTTGCAAACCCAAGAAAAGTCCAGGCCGAGGCTTTCCCCCTGCCCTTCTCTGCTCTTAGTGTCCTGGGGGCTGGGTGGGTGAAGGCCCTGGGACCAGAGGGCAGGAACAGCCTTTTCTGATTCAGGTAGGGGAAGACAAGGAGGTGCAGGCTCCTTTCACTCCCAAGTCATGGACTCTTAATATTCCACTTGTGTTACTAATATACCTCCCTTCCCAGGAGCTGTTGGAGCACAGAGCGGCATGGGAAAAGGCTAACTGTGAATTCAGCTCGTGTTTTTCTTATAAGAAATGGAAGTTTATTTTTGTATCATTATTACAGTGTGATGAAATGAGTATGCAGATCTTGAAATGGAAAGAAATTTCCAAGCTGTAATTTTAGGAGAAATAGGCAGTTTTGGAATGTGGAAGCAACAGAGACCCCCCATAAAAGTTTTTGTAACTTAAATGTTCTGGAGAGTGAACACAGACTGTGGAATCGCAACAGCATTCTTTAGGAGACAAACCTGACCCTCCTAGGGAGGAGGACATCGAGTCCCCACCCTTAAGTAAGACTCTCGTACAAAAGGGGGTAGGTGTGAGAGGTAGTTTTATAACTGGCACTTTGATTCACTTTTGGAGTTGGAAAATGGGCAGCTGGGTGAAGCTGCACATCCAGAAAAGAAACCAGAAATTCCTAGTGCTAATGAATATATAAGTAATGGTGGAGAAGTTAAGCTCTCTTTCATGTCTTCGGTTTATTCTAAAAGCTCAGCACAGCATGGCCTTTCAGAGGTAACAGGATCTAAATTCAGAAGTTGACTGAATCACTGTAGTAGGACGTTAGTGGGACCACGTTTGCCATGGAATGCGCCTCTAGACTAAGGATCCACTTACCTGCTTTCTGAGGACGGTTGGGGATGCAAGGGGTGGGGGTAGGGTATTATTATAAATTGGCCAGAGACCCAAAGAATGGAAACTCTACCCAGAGGGCACTTAGTTGGCTGATTGCTAATTTTCTTCACAGGAGAGAGAAAACGTCCTCTGGGCGAATTAAGATAAAAGCATTAAAAGGTTTTGAAGGTGGCGGCAGGGAGAGTTTCAGTCCAGCGAGCTGCTAAAGCCACGGCAAGGGGAGGTGCAGGTCCTGGGCGTTTGGGCAGACAGGGTAGGAGGGGACATTTGGGGACAGAGCACAGGAGGACAAAATCAACTTCCTCATTTGCCCCATGCTAGTTGGCTGCACTTTTCGTAGGTCTGGGAAATAAGCCTTTTCTGAAAAGAAACAGCGTCAGCTTGGGAACAAAGGTTTTCCTCTACTTCCAAGTTAGGAAAAGTGCCGCGTCGCCATCGCCTTAAATGTCACGCCTCTGTTCTGATGAACGCCCCGGTGCGGGAGTTCGAGCAATAAGAGAAACGGAATCTGTTTGTTTCCTTCCTTACCTCACATTATGAAATCAGTGTCAGTTGATAAATTTTACCCTGAGTACTAGTGCTTACAGGTATGTTAGTCTTGCTCTGTTTCCAACGGTGATAATTCTCAAGGCCTCAAGCCGGGGTGAGCCTGAGTTTCAGAGTGAATGTTTCTTGCAGCGATTCTGTCCTGTGGTACCAACACCGTCCGTGTACGTTGTATCTGTATATACCTGAACAAGCTGTGTGCGGAGGGGCGGATATAACTATATTTACAGACAACACTTTTTACGATTAAAATTCACATTTTAACACGAACCTGTGTGCTGTGTGCGGTCCTTCACCAAGTCCGAGAAACGAGGTTTGTAGTAGGAAGGAGGGGCGGAGCAGAGCCCGCCGGCCGCACGCTGCCCTTGCCCCCTGGGCAGGTGGACAGAACCAGAAGCTGCTGGTGCCCATCCTCACGGAGGCCAGGTCTGGACAGACATGCTCCAGGAAGGGGAAACTGGTGCCGGGAACGACTGTGCCACCAGGAGGCCAGGACTGCCCACCCTCTGTCCCATCAGACGACTTTCAGAGAAAAACCCCGCCAGGACCGAAGCCCTTTCGATTCACGTCTCTTCCCATCAAAGGTTACTTTAAGACAACCTGCTTATTTTATACGTATATGACACATACAGGGTGCGGCGGAAGTAACGCCTGCATGAGTGTGGTTTTCATTCATTCACCTAAAATGTCATGTGGTGTGCTTGAGTGTGATATTGTTATGTTACAGAATCACATACTTATGATTTTGTAATAGATGATTTAAAAAAGGAGGGGGGTGTTATTTGTGCCAGACCCTGTGTATCATGTGTGTATATAGACACTAAAGTTTCATTTTACTTTTAACCTTATTTTCAGGCAGCAAATTGCTGAGGTGGCTGCAGTGTGTTCTAAGTCAGGCTTCTACTCTCCGGGCCACGTGACCACTGTGATGTCACCCACTTCTCAGGGTTGTCAGAACAGGGTGAAGCAGTTGCATGTATAAAGCACCAGACACACAGTAATTATAACTGTGCATGCAAATTGGCCACAGGTTAAGCAAAAGGCTTTCTATCAAACTGTATGTAATGGGAAGCATCTATATTTGTAATAGAAACCGTCTCAGCTTGTGAGCGAAGTTTGTGGGAGGGATGGTTGCCTCGGCAGGAGACTAGCCGGGTTCTCCGCTGCTGCAGGGAGGGCCTGCCCCCCACCCCCGCCCGCACTAGAAATGGCCTCTGCTCCCATGCACGCGATGTGCAAGCACAGGGCAGTCGGTAAGAGCAGGCAAACCACATTCTCACCGGAAACAGTCTGAATCGGGAAAACAACTTGAACCAGGGCATATTTATACTTAAAATGAATAAAAGCACTAATCTGGATTAAATATCCTTCCCCAATCCTAAATTCCGCAATTTCAACGGCAGGATTTGAATCACTCACACACATGTGTGCTGGTATCCTATCAAGGCTGCCAGTTCTGGGCAGGGTGGCCCTTTATAGTTTGTTCTGGAATCTCGGCTCACGTGGAAACTGTTTTCCCAGACCACCGCATCTCCTCCGTGCTCTGTGGGCAGTGTGGAGCGGGTGACCCTCCCGCTGTGTGCTTGGACCTGCTCGTTCCTTTTTTTTTTGGCAGAAGTTGGGCCTCCAATGCTGCTCCAAAGACAACACAGGTAAGCCCGGTCTCCGTGCAGCTCACATGTGGGCTTTCTGTAGCTGCTCTGTGACTCCGTGAGCAGCGGTCCGCACTCTGCCAGTGGCTCGTGGGCGCAGGCGTACCTGCTGGAGCCAAGCTCGGAGCTAAGGCCGCCAGTCCCCTCACACCGTCCCTGCCTCATTTAGAGAGGCTTCTGTCCCATCCATCCAACTGTGCTGCTTGCCCCTCTAGCATAAGACACCCCACGGGCCCCAAACTGAAGAACTGGCGCTTGGGGGGTGAGAAGGGAACCCTGACAGAGACTGGCTGGCTGGCGGTTTCCGGTTCCTGGCTTTCGACAACCTGAGGGAAGGTGTAATCAAGCTGTTGAAGGATCGTTATTAATAATTTTTGATATCACTGATTTTTTGACATAACTCCAAGGGACTGAAAGAGCTAGACACTGCTGCAGGAGAATTCCTCCATCTCATCGCGTCCTGTGCGCACACCCACCAAATATGGGGCAAGGAGTGTAACATTGAGTCCTGCTTCATCTTGGCCGTAATGTTTATGTGCTCTTGCATAGATGAACTAATGAGGATAAAGAACATTCTAATACAATTAGTTTTTAATTATCGAAATCTTATGATTATTGATATACAGCTGATGAAAACAGTCTCATAACGTTCCCTGGTTAGTGCAGAACTACACAGCTTTAAGCATGAAGACAGCTTGCACCACGACGGCATTCTTTGCTGAAGGGGTACGGAAACACACAAGGAGAAAAGTCCATTGAAAATTTCCAGCTACTAAAGAACTTGTTTACTCTCTGGTAAACGGGTGATGTCAGATTGCTGTGTATTTAAATTACACTGAATATGTTGTTTGAAAGAGTGACGTAAGTTTTTATTTTAAAATATTAGTATTTACAGGACAGCAGGACACACATGCTTGGGCAGCGCTAACTCCCTCGACAGATTTCAGACGCCAGCTTTAAAGCGCGAGGGGCGCACGGTTTCCAGAAGACTCCCAGGAAGCCCACCCTCTCGCCCCCGCCGTCCCGGTGAGGCGGGGACCCCGCAGCAGTCGCCTGGGGAGCGTGGCTGCTTGCAGGGAAGACGAAGACTGCTGGGCTCCAGCTGGACTGAGTTATTTAGGTTTGGGTTGGGCCCCAAGTCCCTCAGTTCTCAACAGGCACCCTGGATGGTTCAGCACGCAAACCAACATTTAAGAACCACTACTTAAAAAAAACAAACAAACTAGGATTTTACGGAACTTCAGCCATGGCTGAAGAGGGAAACACCTCACCCACACTTTCGTTTGGACTGAGGCTCAAACGGAAACAAGCTAAGTACGAGTCAGAGCCCCCCGAGCAGCGGCACCCGTGGGGAAGCCCGGAGCCAGGACAGGGTGGCAGGAAGTCCTCGGGGCCACAGGACAGACGGGTGGAGGGGCGAGGCTAGGACCCCGCCGGCCCCAGCGGCTGCATGTGCAGGAGACAAGGAGGTCTAGCCCTTCCCCATCCGCTGCGTGTGAGAACGTCCTCGCACCAGCCTGAGCAGGGAGCAGCTGCCGCACAGCAGTCCGAGCGTGCGCGAATGGGAAGCAGGTGCCCTGCGGGGACGGGTGAGGCATGGAGTCTGTTCCCTTTGGTCCACGGTGGCCTCCAGCACGGTCTCGGTCTCGGGGTGCGCCTTCCCGGGGCTCACTGAGCAGGGCCTGGCGCCAGCCGCTCTCTCCTCCTCGGGTCACAGAAGAACTGCAGCTTGCGAGGCAGCAGCTTCACATGCACGGGCACCGCCTCGTACTCCTCACTGTCGATGCTGAAGGAGCCCCCCGCGCCCTGTGGGGGAGACCACGCTCAGAGGGCCACGCACACCCAGTCGTCCTCCCTCCATCCTCGGAGGCCCGAGGCTCTGTGCCTTTCAGTCACTAATTCAGTGCTGGCTCTGGGAACATCCCATCCACGAAAAAGGTTTTGTTGTTTCTCTGGCCTCTTATCTCCTACCAGAGTATTTGGGTACTTGAGAAACAAGGTTACAATTTTCAAATATATATTAAAAGACGGGGGTCCTGCCACATCTTTAAGGAAGGAATTCATACACATAGCGCATTACAGGTCCTTCTCAATGGGAATGACCGCACACCCTCTTAGGAAAGCCAGGATGGCCGCTTGATGGTGTCTAAGGTTCTCCCTCGGGACTCGCTCAGTTCTCCCTGCAGGCAGAGCAAGCACCACTGCAGAGTCTGTAAAACTTGGCCAGAGCTTGTGCCTTTAATGCAGCATGCCTATGTTGAGACTCTGGTGCCACCCCTGTGGGGGCACCGAGGTCCGTCCTGCATACGGTGACGCAGTGGCCACGAGTGTGCAGAGGTGACCTGGAGTAACTCTGTTCCTGAGGGACTGCTAATAGAATAACTAACCTTATAAGTCAGATGGTATTTCCAACTTTTCCCACTGATACA
Source organism: Tonatia bakeri (assembly GCA_004024845.1). NCBI lineage: Eukaryota > Metazoa > Chordata > Mammalia > Chiroptera > Phyllostomidae > Tonatia > Tonatia bakeri. Next base: position 96,604 of record PVIA01004286.1, read on the forward strand.
GGTTGTTCTTCTAGGCTTGGCATTTCATAGCACAGAAAAATTTAGCGCCATTCTGAAAACTGTTTCCACATCTTTTGTAATAAGTGTGAAGGTAGAATCCATTGGTAACATTTGAGAATTTTCTGTGTGATAATATAGTAACTCTGCATAATTTACATCTGGGGCTGGGGAAGCTGAGGAGACCCAAAGCTCGATTTAGAGAACCTTGGCTTAAAAACATTGGATCCTGTCATCTCTCGGGTCTGCCGCCTCTGACCCAGAGGCTGGCAGCGTGCTCAGCACATCTGAGGTGCCTAAATGAGGGTCTGTTACCAGAGGAAGGGGGCGAACAGAAAGGAAGAGACCAAGAAAGACCCGAGAGCTGCTTACCTCGGGCAGGAGCAGGGCGCACTGGCTGGCTTGGAGACACTCGGTGCCCTCGGTGCGCAGCTTGGGGTCTCGCACCTTTTTGCTTCTGTTCGCAGAGGAAAAGCAAGTTTGTAAACCAGTGCCGGCCATGGCAGTGGGCTGCACGAACATGGCAAGTTCTTTCTGTTTTTTGATGAGGTTAAGCAGAGGGCTCCCGATCCACTGAATACCGAGGGGACCTGTGAGTAAGTTTTCCCACAAGGACCCTTGCTCAGCACTGGGACACATGCTGGAGGGAGGAGCCGACCTGCTGGCAAGGGCTGTGCCGGGAGTCGAGACTGCCTGGCTTTAAATCGTCCACATGGGCCCAATTCTTGGGCTATTAAAGACCCCGAATTTAACAGAATGAAATTAAATCCTTAAGAAGTACCAAGCTTTTGTTATTTGGTGGTCCTTGGGAGTGAGTCAACTCTTGGAGAAACTTGACCTCAGTTTAAGGCAGAGGTTTCTCTCCTGCACGTGAAGCAGCAGTTTCACACTAGGCTCCCCACCAATTCCCCACGGCAATGGCCTGCTTGGCGCAGCAGCGTTTACCCTCACCAAGTGGCGCTGGAGTAAAACTAGTCCACAGAGTAACTGTCCACACACAGCCCACCCTTCCCTGCTGGTGGCGGGAAGTACTGGAAGGGCAAAAGCTAGTCTAAGCAAGTTAGCCCGTTCTTTTTCAATGATTGACAACACTAATTCATCAGTGAAACCTCATCCGTTTTCTAAAGCAACTTCTCAACGGGCATTCAGATGCCCAGAGGAGACAGACATTACCTGACTTCGCTTCCTGTAGAGACCAAAGGGGACCGGTTACTGCTACCGATGCTCAAAATAACGAGGAACGTGATGACTTCACTTACGCATCACGATCGAATTTCTATTTTTGGGTGTCAGAATTACAAAGGAGACCGCGGTAGAGCGGGCCCCACTGGTCGGACTCTCAGTTGAGACAGAGAGAGGCGTCTGCACACTGTGCCGGGGAAGGGCCGTGTTTCCCCTCCCGCTTACCGCAGACGCAGCTGTTCAGCATCTGAAGAATCTGTACCCAGCAAACACACCAAAGGAATGACAGTGTAGTGAGGGTGCGGGTGCAGTCAATGAGGTTGCCATGGAGACCCGCCTCCCCAGCAGAGATGTTTAACCCCGCAGTGAGCGCCAGGGGGAGCTCTGAGCCAGAGCACAGAACGCAGCCATGCAGACTGCCTGTTGGCATGGTAACAGGGGTCCTGATGCTTTGAAGGCCGAGGGAGGGCCTAGAGCATTCTTAACCAATAAAACCCTAGCCAAGGGAGGGCTGAACAAATCAGATGGGACCTGAAAGCGTACTTTGTGGTGGAAAAGGGAAACCTGGAAAATGTCCCAAGTACTCAGCCCTTTTCAGGTTTTTCATTAACCCCCGGAGAGCAGGACAAGGCAGGACTGACCCGCAGCAGCTGACACTGGGAAGTAGGTCACGATGAAAAAGGCCTTCCCCGCACATTCCCTGACCTGAGACCCGAAAACGACCCTGAGAGAGTCAGAGGTGATTACATCGCTCCAGTCCACACACAGGAAAAAGGATGCAGAAACCTGAGGATTCCTCCAAAACGTGAGGCCGGGAAGAGGCAGGATCCACGCTTCGGGCCCTGACACTAGCATTCCAGGCCCTGTGCCACGCTAAGCTGAATTCCTTCGGCAGAAAGGCAAAGACTAATCCCCTCTGATCCTCCCAGAACAAACAGGGAGGGCCAGAGAGAGAGGAGCACTAGAGGCCTCAACCCAAATGAAAGGAAGAAAGCTATGATTCCCAAACAAGAAGCGTCCTTCACTGGGTCCCTTATGTATAGAGACTTCATGGGCACTCCAAACACAACACAGCACGGTGCAATTCAATTCAAACGACTTCAGCCTCATTTCCTCCAAGCCCCAGGCCACTCGCCCCACAGTTAGGGAATCTCAGTCCACTTACCCTATACTTATGAAGTCTCCTTTGCTGACATTGTCGGGTTCGATGCAGATATTCATGAAGTCTTCTGTGCTCTGAGAGGATAGGAAGAGAAACATCAATACTCTCAGTTGTGGCTAATGCAGCCTGCTGTCGCCTTTGAGACCCACAGTCCACATGTCGAAGCTGTGTATTAATTATGCAGGGGACTTTTAGTAACTTAACCTTTTCCTTTTACATGAAGACCTTTACTGAGGTATAATTTACATACCATAACATTCATCTCCATGGTTTATTTTCTACTGCGTGTACACGGCAAGTAAAACTCGGGTTTGGAGGTGCGTCACAGCTCAGTGGAGAGTCTGTGCGGGTCTGGCATTAACAATGAGCGCCATGAGAGGCCCTGGCAGTCCCTCGCTGCAGGCCGAGCTCGGAGCCCCACTACCCCAGCGGGCATCACACCTGCTACAGCGGCTTCTCGATGGGCAGCGCCCAAGTATCTTTTTTAAAGAGTTGTACATGCAACTTTGGTGTGCAACCAGAGCTTAGGAGAAGCAGGCCATTATGCCAAAGTAAGGTTTGAAGAGCTTTCCACTCCCAACCACAGAAAGCTTTGAGCTACAAGGAAATAGCTATAAAAACAGACTTGGTTCTAATACTCCCTGCTTCCCTGATTTACTAGCCATCAGTGGCTAGCAGTAAGAGCCGGGGCCTCTGTGATTCAAGCCCAGCCCTCCTTTCTGCATCTGCTTCAAACAGAGGTTTGTTTCCCTATCAACAGGCAGGACATCTGCCTCCCCAGGCTAACCCATAGGATCCCAGGGCCGGCAGCACTGCTGAGGTCACAGGGCTGACCCAGCACGGCTCTCCCTCCCCCCTGGGAGCTGCAGTGCACAAAGGAGGGCACTCGGCTCTGAGTTCACCTTTTACTTAGTACTGACTTACTGAACGAACTCCTCCAGGTGCTTGGGTTACATCAATGAACCAATAACCAACCCAATGATTTCTGCCTACAAAGGATTTACATTCTATGAGGGATACGCAGAACAAAATAACAGTCACGCTAAAACAATAAATGACAGAATATTACAAGTATGTTAGAGTATATCAGCACAAAAACAGCAATCACGGAGTGATGTGTACGACATAAATGGTAAATTACAGAGTACTTCAGAAAACAACTATAGTAGAGCCTGTTAGAAAAATCAGGAAGAAACTAGGTCAAGGACACAGGGGGCATCGGTGGCTTTTTAAAGAGGGGTCCAGGTGGGCTGTGGGGAGAAGGTGGCCTCCGAGCAGACACCTCCAGGAGGTGAGGGGAGTAGCAGCCGGACGTCCGGGGCCGAGGCCCTCAAGCCCCCTCGAGGGCCACTTGGAGGGCCTGGTACAGCCTGACTCCGACTGCATCCCCAGAGGTGGTGGTTCCGTGCACTGGGGGAGGCCCGAGAGTTCCTGTCTCTGACAAAAAGTCCCCAGCTGAGGCTGCTGTTGCTGATCCATGGCCTGCACTCTGAGAGCCACTGGTCTCGGAACGAGCGACCTACACAACAGCGGGAGCGTGCCTGGCATGTGCGAAGGCAGTGAGGGGCCCGAGTGGCCGCAGCAGAGTGGCTGAGGGGACCACGAGGGGAAGCCAGGAGAGACAGGAAAGGGAGCAGCAGGGCCCTGCAGACCATCCGAGGGATGTGGCTGGGAGGCTGTGACCTGGGAGTCCCAGGAAGGTTTCAGGCCAATAGGGCCATGCAGGCCGCTGTGCTGGGAGTAGAATGAAGGGGAGTGGGGGAGCAGGGAGACCATGCAGGAACCCATCGTATGACGTGGATCAGGCAGCAGCGGAGGTCCAGTGAAGCACTGGCTGTATTAGAAGGTGAAGCCACCAGGACTTCCTCAAAGATCAGACATGTGGAGAAAGCAGCCACAAGTGGCTCTGAGACGCCTGAACAAATGCAAGCCCAGACTGAAAATCGGCCGCAAGGGGGGAAGGGTAGGTAAAGCAGGTTTCAAGAGGCGGAGTCAGGAGCTCAGTTTGGGACAGGCTGAGACTGAAATGTACAGGAGACATCTAAGAGGATAAGTAGACGGTTATACACACAAGTCTAGGATTTGTCTTTTGCAAAGAGTGAAAATGCAAAAATCAACATGTTTACTACACTTACAGATTAAATGAGAAAATCTTATCTCAACAGAAGCAGGAAAGGTACCTGATAAAATTAAATACCCACTCATGATAAACTCTTAGCAAAACAGGATGGAAGGGAACTTCCTCAATCTCATAAAGGATAGCTACAAAAAGCCCCATCAAACTCAAGAATGAAGCAACTAACGCTTTCCCTCTGCATCAGGAGTAAGACAGTAATTACCATTCCACATGCGCTGAGGCCCCAGACGCTGTGGTGAGTAAGGAAGGATCGAAGATCAGAAAGCTGAGCATTTGAAAGGAAAGAGCGGAACTTGCACTACTTGCAGTCAATATGACCGAGTCAATAGAAAATCCAAAGGGAGCCATGAACTTCATATAATTAATAAGAATTTAGTTCGCTGATTCAGCATCTGTGTAAAAAATCAATTACGTGGTTTTCTACTGAATCAGACAGTTAGAAAATGAAATTTCAGGAGATACTATTTACAGCGACATCAAAAATTGGGATAACCAGGCATATACACCCAGCAAAAGGCAAAATGTTACAGAGAAAACTAAAACTTCATTGAAGATACGAACAAATTTAAATAAATACAGCACTAGGCCACAGCCATCTGACAGGGGAGTCGGCACCGCAGAAACGTCATTTCCCCTCCAGCTGATCTGCAGGTTCAATGTCATTCTGATGAATGTAACAGATTTTTATGTGGAGCTTAATAAGATAAACATTCCAAGGGATTTATAGAGGTCAAAGAGTCAAGAATAGCCAAGCAACTCTTCAAAAATAAGAAAAAATAGACTTACAAAACAATGCTAATTAAGAGAAGCACAGAACTAGAACAACTATAGAAAAACTGCAATTGAACTGAGGCGCCGTAGGCATTTCCGTACGTGCAGACACCGGATGTGTGCCAGGCTTTGCAGCCAGTGCGGGGTTGCTGGGGAGTGAACACTTCAGCATGGGGTACCTGGACGACTAGCCTTCTACACGAAAAGAATGAGCATTGGGGCCTTACCTCTAGCATCCACAAAACTCAGTTACAAGTGGAAGCACTTCTTTTTAAAATAATGAATTCACTTGGTGCAAATCACTTTAACCCGGTTTTTCATCTAACAATACATGATGAGCATCTTTCCCTGCAGTCACTACAGGGGCGCGCCTTAAACAACTGTTGCACCAAACTGTGCCAAGTCGGTCCCCAGATCAGCTTGTCCGCGTGTGGTGCCGCCGTGATGACAGCAAACATGGCTGCCCAGGAGCCTCACTTCCCACGCTCCACACCCGCCACCTCTGAGACTGCCTGCGCTGCTTTAAGTGATAAATGAATACTTGGAGCTAGCACTTGGCACCGTCATTGTCTTTGAATATTTTATTGCACTTCTACTTTAACAGAGGGGTATGGAAGGAAGAAAATGAACATGCTGCTACAGCAGTGTCACCAACTTTCAAAACTGGCACAGAGGCAAAAGCCCTGCACCGTCTGCACGGGGCTCGTCTTGGGCCACTGTCACCTACGCCTGCATGCAGTCATCTGCTGGTGTCCAACCGCCGGAGAAAGGCACGGTGTTCCAGAACACCGGCATCGTGCTGGGAACGTGTGTGATCAGACTGGGTCAAAGGGAAACGTATAATCAGAGATCTTACCTTTCTGAAATTCTTCTAGAACGGAGTCTGTCTGTTGTAACCTTAATATAGTCGCCTGCACCAGTGTTTCCAGAATCCCACGATGTAGGAAGTGGGGGCTGACTACACTGTGCACTAATCTGGTGATTCCTGCAGGATCAGTTCTAGAAATGCACTTAACCAGCCCAGGGCAGGACTGTGTTCTCGGTGCTCACACACGCAGCCCAGGAGCCACTGAGAAAGGGCGAGGGCTCTCTGTGCCCGTCAGCGGTGCTGGGACTGCCGGTCCCACCCCACAGCACGAATGCCGCGGCGGGCCTTCTGGTCTACCACCGCTCACTAGTTGTGCCAGTCTGCATTTATGTTCAGCACTTTTCCTGCTTCCTTACCTGTAAACACCGTTAGGAGTTACCCACCTACTAACACAGACGTCAAGGCTACATGCGTCGATATGTAGAATTCTTAGTGCACAGCATGTAGTATGTACTCAGTAAATATAAGCTAGTTTTTTCATTTTTTCTTTCTTTTGTGAATTCCTATTCTTGCCCTTTGCCTGTTGTTTATTTTAGTCCTTTGCCCATTTCCTATGGATTTATCCTAAGGAGTTGGTTACCAAGGAAAGCTATTAACTTCCACTCTACCACATTCTATAGATTATTTCCCCAAACTTGTCATTAAAAAGTTTTGTCTATAGTTCTTTTTAATTATACAAAGGTAAAAGCATCAAAATATGAGTTCTGCCTTAGGCTCCCTCCCCAAGTTTCTATTGCTATTCCTTAGATTTCACTCTAGGGCTTTAATGGTTCTATTTTTGTACATTTAACTCTGAATCGAACTGGCATTAACTCAGAAGATAAAGGGAGTTGTATTGCACAATGCACACCCATTCCTTTCATAATCAGGAAACAGCTCAACACTCTACTAACGTTGGAATCAACGTGCCGCACGCTCACCTCACCCAGTCCTCTCAGCCCACGCGTGTGCTCACCACCACGGTCACGTCCATGGGCAGTTCTCAGAGTGACCAGGCCCGCTGTGGACACACTGCCCCGACCGCGTAAAGCCCAGTTACAACAGTGAGTCTGCAGTTAAGGGTGCACTTCCCACGGCGTTCCCAGAGCACGCACTCCCGCGCGCTTCTCCAGCCAGGGGCCAGCAGACCTTCCGTGAGTGGCCAGACAGTGATGCTGGAGGCTCCGGGGTCACCCAGCCCATCGCGACTCCGCCCCGCAGCGTGAAGGCGGCCACAGATGACACATATGTGCAGGGATGCAGCCATGCTCCAGTCCAGCCTTACTCAGGGATACTGAACATGAATTTCATGTACTTCTCATGTATCGCAAATTATTTTCATCTTCCAACCACTTAAAAACGTAAAGTCGATTCTCAGCTGGACCAGACGGCCAACCCTGTGTTGACTCAACGTCTGCTCATGCAGCATCTGCAGCAGCCCTCCCTGCACAGCCTGCAGCAGCATCAGGGACATTTCAGGTCTGCGCTCTCCACTGTGGGAGATACTGGCCACAGGCGGCTGCTGGGCTCTTGATAGGTGGCCAGCGTGCTTAAAGAAATGAGTTTTCAATTTTGTTTAATTCTAATTAAGTTTAAATTGCCACATGTGGCTAGTGGCTACCACATTGGACAGGGCATGTTAATAGACTGGACTCAGATACTATGTAAACATACACACATGTAATTAAAAACATATATAGCGTTTTTCCCTGGGGGCCTAAACATATATCACAAAAAGAAGGGGTGTTTTCTCAAGTGAAAGCTCCATGATTTTTCATTCCTGTGACAAATGAGAGCAGCTAACCTTTCACCCCTGAAGGCCTCCTGCCCTTGGGCCTCCCCAGCAACACCGGGCATGTGGTCAGGCCCCGAGAGCTTCTGGGCCACCACCTCACTCCGCCGTCCCTTCTGGGCGCTACTGCTCCTAAAGGCACCCCACATCCTCTTTCCCTACCCCTTCCCCTTCCCCCACAGGGCAAACGTGAGAACACGGAGTCAGCGGGAGAGCGTGCCGCCTTCGTCAGCTTTCCCAGACACCAACGTTTGTCTAACAAAAAAGCGCGCTTACGGTCAGGTCAAGCTGGCTGTTCCGTGTCGTGATGGACAGCTCAATGGTGGACAGCTGCACGTCCCTCCAGACCTCAGGGCTCGCCTCCTGGGAAAGGGCTGTGTGGGGGCATGAGACGGAGGTCAGTTCCTCCCAGTAGCCTCTCCCGCCTGCCACCCGCGGCCAGCGGCTCAGCTCCGTCCCCCCAGTGCGTCCGCGGACTCTCAACCTGTTTCTTCGTGGCACGCTTCCCACACAAGGATGAACAGCCATGCTCCGAACAGAACCTCTGTGCCGGAAACACCCTCCCAGTGCAGCCAGCAATACAGAAAGGTTGGTGACAAGAGAGAGCCACCGTTTGTCTCAAATGACACGGGTGTTTGTAACCACGGGACACTGCGCTGGTTTGTGCACAGTGGCACATGGGAGGCTGGCGACAGTGGTCCTTGAAAGGCTGCTGCTCTAGGGAAGCCTGGCACGGATCCGGGAGGCTCTGACCTGACCAGCCCATTCGACCTTCAGCCACCCCACCGCTCACCGTCCTGCGGCTGTGCCCAGAATGACACGAGCCTGCGCAGTATTCTCCGGTACAGAGAGGGCCGCGGGGGGATCTCCTCGGCGACGCTGGGAGGTCTCGCTTTAGGTCCCGTGTAGGAGAGGGAGGCTTGATGCGTCTGAGGCCACTCCTTTGAAAGTGTAGAGGGAAAAACATTCGTCAGGAACACACAATTCCAATCTGGCGGAGTTTTGCCTATGCAGAGGCTGGTCAGGGTTCTACCTAAACCTGCTGGAAGCTGACTAATCTCTCACCGGGTGGCATTATCTCTGATGCAGAGCGTGGGATCCTCCAGCTCTCGTTTCCTATCGAGGGTCTGCCCTGAAAACCATGCCCCCAGGGGCTGCTGCCCCACTGACCTCGCAAGGTGGGGCGGGGAGAAGATCGGAGTGGACTAACTTGTCTAAATCCCCCGATACAACCAGGCAGAGTCCACCCCATGATAAACGTATCGTTGGCACACTGACGGTGGTCCAGACGAGGCACTGACAAAGTTCAGTTGCATCTAACACCTTGCTCACTTCCGGAACCACATTCCACACGGAGGCCAGAATGGTCTCGCCCAGTATCGAACCCTGCTCAGGGCTTCTCGGGCCTGCTTCACGGACAAAGGTCCCGAGCTCCAGCCTTTTTGTCTCTGCTACCCGGCAGCACAGGCCCAGTGTCATCCTGGGTCTCGCCATTGTCCGAAGGAATCACTAAACAACGGCCTCGCCCTCTAGCCTGGATGTCACCTCTGACTCACTGCAGCCACTCCCGCAGCCACTCCCATCCAGAGCCACATCCAGTCCTCACCACCACTGAAACTATTCCATCTTGGATGTCGCCACCCACATTCTGTTTGTCCCAATCTACTTGTGGCTTACATGTCTCTTAGGGCAGACGAACCCCTTGTTCTCAAGCTTCCATGGGGTACATGACACAAGAGTAACTTTCTGCCCCTTCTCACTCCGTCTTGCCCCCTTCTCCCCAAGTCCAGAGGACCAAGACATGGACCCAGCACCCCCCTCCGACTCACAGTCAGGCCACCTCTTCCCAGTGAGTTCACTATGGCAGCCCCTGCCCCAGAGGAGATGGTTTAAGTGGACAAATTCCATTTGGGGCATCGGATTGCGACCGAGTGTCTAAGTGGTGTGCCTCACTCTGCTGACCTTTATGAAGCTAACATTTGGATCTCCACCTGCCTCTTCCTGCATTTGTTTTCATAACCTGGTTCCAACTCAGAGGAGGGAGAAAGGGGTGTTATTTTTGGCTCCTCAAGCTCATAATCAACCAAGTTTTCGATCACAGTGGGAAGCCCAGTCCCTGACACACCATTTTCCCTCTGTGCCAAATTATCAGTTAATTACTGTAAATCGTGTTTTTTCTGTCATTCCAGCCCTCTCCTGTCTTTAGTCTCCCAGAACGTGTGCCTGGAGGAGCCCCAGGGCCGGACCCACCCTGTCTCCAGTTTCTGTACTCCGACATCCTGGCTCAGCATTGCGGGCAGCAGCGGGGGGTAGGGGGGGATACACCTGCCAAGTGTTGACATGGGAAGAACAGTCACCCAGGCACCCACGCCCCTGTCACCACAAATTCTTTGTCTCAGGTCCTCAACACCTCTTGATAACCCTTCTAATCCTCCGTTTCCATCTTCCTTCAAAGTCCCCATACCGCCACCGCCACCTCATTTTCAACAGGTCACTTCGCTTCCTGGGTTCCATGAGAACCGCCTTAACTCTCCACGCGTCCATTTTCACCCGGACAGCGCCTTCCTTTCTCTCCCGTCTCGGGAGAAAGCGCCCCCCCTGCCCGAGGCGACCCCAGCCTTTGGGCCCCACACCCTTCCACTTGCTCACGGATTCTGCCAACTCGGGCTGCTTCTCCCCTCCTTTTGTTCACCTGTTCCCTTCCTTTTTCCTGTTGCTTCAGGTTGGAAAGACACGGATATCTCTCCAGTTATGAAAATGACACTCCTCTGACCTCTTTTTTCACTACCTTTTGCCTTTTCTATCTCCTCTCTTTCAAAATCAAGCTTCTTGAGCGAGCGGCCTACCTGTGGGGTCTCCACTCCTTCACCTCCATTTATCCCCTCACCTTCTCCACTCTAGTTACCAAAGTGTAGCCCTCAAACCGGGTCTCCAGCCCTCCGCGGAGGTGGCCAAGTTCAGTGGCTGCTCTCCTGTCCGCAGCCAGACTCCGCCGTTGCTTCCTGAAATCTCCCCTTCTGCCTGAAACGCCCCCTTCCACTGGCTTCTCCACCGGCACTCTCCCCTCGGCTGTGTCTCAGCGCCTCTCGCGCACCGTGTCTGGTTCTTTAAATGCTGACGTTCGATGGGCTGCTCCCAGCCACCTGTTCTCTCGACGGCACCCTCTCCAAACCCACGGTGTCGATGCTACTCACATGCTAAGATATTTAAATTATTTCTTCAGCCTGGATCTCTCTGCTGAATCCCAGACCAACATCCCGACTGGACCTCCCCCGTCTGCCCCGCGGGCAGGTCGAATGCAGTCTGTGCCAAATGGAAACTTCCTCTTTCTTCACCACCTTGGTCTTAACGCCAACACCACTGACACTCGTGGAAAACTCTAGTTACCAAAGTGCAGCCTCAAACCGGAAACCTGGGGATGCCAGACCCTCCCTGCAGCCTGTGAGGGTTCTGCCTCGGCCTCCCTTTCACCCATCCTCTACTGTCAGTCTCATTGTGACCACCCCGGTCACCTCGTCACCAGATCACTTTCGAAACCTCCTGATGGCCTTGCTGTTAGCCGCCCACGCCAATCTCTTGCCCGCACCGCCGCCAAACAACATCTCTGCAACGCGGCTCTGCGGGTGTCATCTCCATGAGCTCAGGGCTCAGGGAGTCCGCCGTGCTCTCACAGGGCTGCCCCACCACCCCTGAAGTCCCCTTCCCGCCATCCTGCTGCGGCAATGACAGACCATTCACACTGCCGTGACTTCACACATCCCGGTCCCATTACCTGGGTCCACAGATACTTCACAATTCAGCAGAAGCGACGCCTGCCTGTGAAGACCGCCGACTCTCCATCAGAGGGGAGCCCCTCCTCTCTGCTCCACCCCAGCCCTTCTGCACGGCGCTCCTCACACCTGCCACAGAGCGACCCGCACCTCCCTCCCTCCCAGCACCCGGACACTGGTGAGGGCGGAGACCTGTCTCATCAGCCGCTGTCTTCCCAGCACAGAGAAGGGCTGGCCGCACAGCCGAGAGCCAGCGGGAGGGGAGGACCTGGTGGGCGGTGTGATCCTCCCAGGTTCGACAGGTAAGTCCGTGTTTACTGGATTCTTCCCAAGTGCACTCACCACTCCGCCAAAGAAATGATTCCTCAAGCGACAGAAATAATGCATTTTACTCACTAGATTTATTTAGAAGGTGAAGGTGCCGTTTTCCAAATGTTCTGCAGCAGATATGTACTGCCTTTATAATCAGGAAACCACGTCAGAATCTGAACATGAACACAGGAACCAAACCTCACTCCAACTTCATCCGCCAGTTCTCAGCTTAGCCCATGGAATGGTGAATACACTACTCTGATTTGCACGAAGGCCGAACACAGTGTGTGGTCCCCAGATAAGATGCCTTCTCTTAGCGTTTCCATTAATAAACGTGCTCAGGTTTCCTCCAGGCCAGCACCACCCGACGGGACTCCCTGACGATGGAACGTTCTGCATCTGCACCGACCGATACCCTAACCGCTGCCTGTACTTGGGTAGCACAGTTTGAAGCCTATTGTGTTACACGTAAGCCTGCATGATAAGATACACTCAGATACAAACCTCCCATTCATTTCTAGATGCTGATACAGACACGCGAAGACTGATGAGATAGGGCATTCCGTTGGAGGTGTGTCTGGCAGCCGGGTGAGTGAACAGGCAAAGGGGAGTGGGATGTTGAAAAGAAATTAACTGTCGGATTGGTATTGGAGGGAATGAGCTGGTGCATGAGAGGCAACTTCATGACGTGACAACATTTTCATTTTCTCAACACGTTTTCTCACATGTTACTCCGTGGAGCAACAACAAAATGAGGCAGGAACAGCCCCTCACTGTGAACTGCCGTTACCTGCAGAGTGCTGAAGAAGTGAGCCGCTTTGGTTTTCAGAGGCCCGAGATACCAGTACCTGAGAAGGACAAGGCAAACTCTAATTAGAATATTAAAGGAACGATCGATCCACGCAGCAGACAGCATTCGTGACAGACGCACCCGCCACTGGAATCACACCTCCACTAGCGTCTGCTCTGAGGACCTGGTTTAGCATAAAAGAGTATCACAGTCAGCTTTTAATCTGCATTTCAGTGCCGCGCCACACAGCCCGCAGTTAGTGCCACACAGACAGAGCCTTGCGATGGATGGGCGGGGGGGGGGGGGGGGGGGGGGGGGGGGGGGGGGGGGGGCGGTAGACGATCAGTCAGTCTCCTGGAATCTCCACCTTCATCAGCTTCGCAGTCACGTGCGCTTCCAGACACAGACGGGGGCTGAGAACTCGCTCAGAGGGCGCGGAGCAGGTGACACAGACGCAGGGAGGTGCAGCGCGGTGACCCCGAGGCGTCACCCACAACCCAGAACACACTGGTGTGTTCTCTCACACGCGCATGCGATCAACGCTGTAAAGCAGCGTGATTTCACACGACTCATGCCACACAGCTTCAAAGCGGCCAGTGTAAAATCCGGGCTGAAGGGCCCGCTCCATACCACTAGCTGCTACCCAGAAGCTGCAGGAGAGACAGATGCCGCGTGGAGCGGGGAAGGTGGCGTGAGGTAGATTCTCCTCACCATTCGTGTCGCCAACCAGCCCCTCTCAACCGCTTCCTCCCTGATTCTGATCCATCTGCCCTTCTTTAGCAACAGAAAGAGTATAAAATTCCTGCCTTTGAGGGCTATCACTTTATCAAATACGGTCCAGAACAGAAACAGAAAACAGTGAAGACTGTATAAACACATATGACACGCGTAAGCGGACCACGATTTACTGGTAGGCAGAGAGAGGACGGCCGAAAAATCACCGAGGCCCGGCATCCCGGGCCAGACGTGCTTGTGTGTGAGGACACGTGGCTCAAGCCCGCACTGAGGGCGTGGCATTCGCTGCCACGCGAGGGATCTCGATGCGGGACAGAGGGAAGGAGCTCATTCGGGGCAGGGGAGCAGCCAGGCGCAGGAGACATGGAGGGTGACAGCCTCGGAGGGAGGACATGGGACTGCGCGGTCAGGGCTGGTGGCGACTCAGCGGGGCCTCGACTGCCAGCATCGGGGGTTCAGAGGCCCCGGCAGCAGTGGGGCCATCTAACTACCGCTCAGGTGAGCGCTGTGCTGCTGCTGCTCAGGGGGACCTTGTGCACAGGAGCCTGGATGAGCAGCCGCCGTCACGGCTGGCTTCGAATCAGCCAGAGAGAAACACACCCCGGCTAGAACCCTTATTCCTAAACGGCCCACCGTTGCCGCCATCTCTACCGACAGCGAATTCTGACAGCTAGGAAGTCCCCTCCTGCCTCCCGGCCGGCTCTTCCCAGCACACACAGCAACCCCATGGGCAGTCCTGGCTGGGGTGCCAGGTGGCTGGAACTTGAAAATTCATCGTTCTGAAGTCCGCTGAAACACGGGCAGGGGTGTGAGGTCTTCCAAACAGGGCCCGACCTGTGCTGGTGCCTCACCGCTGGTCAGCGCCTTTCAGAGGCCGTCTGTCCCCAGCGGGCTTTTCCGGGGAACAGGAGAGATTCCGCTCGGCGAGCCGCTGGGACAGTCCGACACTACAGATGCGGTCCAACCTTCCCTCTGTGTGCGCCATGGAATCAAGACCCTGCGCACTGCAGACGAAAGGTGGAGAAACACCGGCATGTGGACACAAACCAGCACTCCCTCTCTCTCTCTCTCTGCACAGTCCACTGTCGGGAACGTCATCGGCAGGACGGACGGGGTGAAGCAGCAGGAGAAATCTCCGTGAAGAAACTGGGGCAGGAAGGCCTCCGAAGGGACAGAGGGTTTCTTGCTAAAAGCTCCATGTGAGACCGATCACAATTCGTTTTCGCTACACTAACACGGGGTGCCCGTTTCCAAGAAAGGGTGAAAGTGAACACCAACCAGGGAGGGAGTGAGCCTCTGCCAGGGACCCCTTCAGTCCCGCCCGGGGCCCTTGGCCCACAGGACGTCTCCGCTGCAAACACAAGAGGACCCCCCCTCTGGCCAGGCCAGGGACTTCCTGTCCCATAGCGAAGTCTCCGAAAATAAGTCTGTTCCCATGAGGAGCCGGCGACAGCCCTGTGATCACCGCCCCCACTGGCTGTTCCTTCCACCTCACAACACAGCTGGCGCCCACCTTTCTTCCCACCCTGCGACGTAACCTGGGCCTCTCGGTCCGCTGGGCCTTCTGAAGAGCGCCTCCCAGGGCCGTCACAGCACCACAGGCTGTGTCCCCGCAGTGCCCTTCATTCGGCGCCCAGACAAGCAGGGTGCAGGGGGTAAGCCATCCGGGTGCCCTGCAGTCTAGCCTGAGCCTCCAGCAGTCTGTCTGGAAACAGAGACGCACCCCTGTCCCCTCAGCCACCACCACGCCAGTGTGGGGGAACCAGAGCCTGCCCCAGCCTTTCTGCCATGAGATATGAACCTTTATCTCCACTAGTTATGCACACAACTCCAGACCCGCCACATCTATTCTCAGAAGATCCATGCATATTGACACATCAAAGAGAGGAACAGAAGACAAAAACTTTTTAAAACACCCATCACACATCCACGGAGGAAGTCTTTACTTGCTAACTTGGACGCCAGCATCCCGGAAGGATCCCCACCGGAGGCCGGTCACCGCAAACACGGGCTGGTCCTTCTCGCCCTGGAAGAGAAAGGCATTTCACTGGGATTAGTGATTACGGCAGCTTGGAACTCTGCGCAGGTTAAGCACCCAGCAAAGGGTCACGGCCTCCTTTTCATCAAATCACAATCTAAAAGGATGCTCACAATTTAAGAAATCAACTCGGTGAGTGCTCGGTGAAAGTACTTGAGTAAACCACACTCTCCACGAAAGTAATTTTTGTGATTAGGCCTCACGAATCTGCTGTGAGGGAACCTGCATCACACTTCAGACTGAGGAGTAGGAAGCACCCAATTAGGCTGGTTTTCAGACCAATTTCAGCTCCCACACACCTGACCAAGGCCCAGATAAGGCAGGCCTGCATTCCCCCCGGGAGCTGAGAACTCGAGTGCGAGCAGCATCCTGGCTCTCTAGAACGCGTCACCTGAACGTGAAAGCAGTCAGCAGTTCGTCCTAGCAGGTCAGAACACAAAGTGGCCTGGTTTAGCCGACGCTCCATGGTGAAATGTTGCCCCTACATATTATCACCAGCGAGTTTCTAATAAACCCGTGAGATGTGCAATGGACACACACAGTGAGGAAACATGTGCCACACAGCCACCACCTCAGAGCGTTCCTGCTCCACGATGGCCCTTCCTTGAAGTATGAGTAACATATACACCAGCCAGGGGGCTTCTGCAGCCCTGAATCACAGCTGAAGCCTGAGTACCCTGCATCCCAGACAGAGCCGCCCAGCGCCAGATGTGACGCCGCTGTTTCCTAGATGGGGGCGGAATGGCCTCGATTTCCAGTGTGAGCAGGAGATTCAGAGCTGGAGGAGAATCCTTGACCCCGGAGGCTGCCAGCCTGGAGAAGTCAGCTCACTGTCCTCAGGGAGGGCGTGCTCCGCACTCAGTCCCACCTTCACACCCGTTCCCCATTCCCACTGCACCCGAACCCAGGGAGGGGTCTCTGGGAGAATCGCACACGAACAGCCGTGGCCACTCAGTCCTCGGTTGTGCGCCTGCTCAAGCTTTTCTACCTTCTGCGCCTGCGAGAGCGAGGGGAAGGGAACGAGAGACGGGAGAGCAAAGAGGGGCAGACGGGGTTGCTCCGGCTGGCAGTGCGGGGCACACGTCTCCTGGGGCCCAGGGCAGAGCGTGGAGAGAGCAGGGCTCTGGGTCTTCCCACTAGATTAAGCTAATCGTTCGTTCATTTTGTTCCCCACAGAACTTTGGTTAGCGGGTCAGCAGATGCATATTATATGTTAGTGGCCAGCAATAACAACACGTCTGCCCTCAAAGTGCCCCAGGTGCAATGGGGGTCAGACACAGATGATACAATACCACGCGGGAGGTTCCAACAGCATCGAGAATCATGACAGTGCAGAGCAGCTGCGACTGGGTAACAAGTGTGCGGGGAGCAAGGGATGTTCGGGGAAAACACACATAAAATTCACAAAAAAACCAATGAAACGGTGAAGAATCGGGGGAGGCCGGGGGAAGCGTGGAGAGAACAGAAACAAAGGAAGAAAGGGCACTCTCGCCCACGAGAAGCAGCACTGTGTGCCTTTGCCAGGACTTCGGGAGCGTGTCCCCCGACGGCCCGTGAGCTGTTGCTCCGTGGCACTAACCGCTGCTAAGACTGATAACGACAGTCCATGGTGTAGCAAGCTGGAAAACGCCAAGCTTACCTGGTTTTAGCAAGCCGTGTTCACTGCAGCCGTCCTTACGAGTCTGCGAGACGTGAACGTGCCTCCTCACAGACCCCCAAGGAGAAACGCCGCACAGCGTTGCCCACAGCCGCTGGCCAGGGGACGTTCTGCATTCCGCCTGGCCAGCGTTCTGGCACACGGTGTGGGCACCAGTGCTGACGCTGCCTCCCTGGGCTCAAGGCTCTCTTCCTGCATCTGAGGGGGGAGGACTTTAGGGCTATTCTGTTCAGATTAACGGAAAAGCCTTGTAACCTCAAGGTTCCACTGAACTGGGGATTGTGTCCTAGCGAGGGGTGGCGATGGCCCTGGATGACAGACAAGGAGTGTGAGAAGCTTTAACGAAGCCCAGCTGGCAGCTGATGGCACAGAGCCATCGGGATTCGTGAGGGGCCTGAGGGTCGGTAATGGAGAGACCGGCCCGCTGGAGCCCACACAAGTGCAGGGAGAACAAGAGACTCAGAAGGACAGAGGGGGAGCCGCTGCCTCTCACCTATGTGAGAGGCAGTAAGTCACTCAGCTACTAACAGGTATGTCTGGATTCACCTCCCTCGGTAATAACAATATTCTAAAATACCTTCATTAATGCCGGGCTGTGGTAACTGTGCTAGGTTAGGATTTCAGTACAACCCTCCCATTCTGTGACGGCGACATAGCTTCATCAGATGCCGAAGACTCAGCTGCAGCTGAAATCACCTTTGTCAAGACCAGCGAGGTGCCGGCTGGGACCCGGGCACCCCTGAATGGAGAGCAAAGGGGGAGAGGCTGCCTGCCAACAGTTCGGCTGTAAATATGCAGACGGCCAATGCTCCAAACCAACAGCAACACTGTGGGAGGGAAGTTCTATTACAGCACGTTTCCCTCTGTGATTACTAAGCAACCTGACACTGTGTGGGGATCTGTGTCCCAACGGCCTTGCATCGAACAGTCGTGGCAGCCCCTGGGACCCCTGCCCGAATCAGTGCCTTCATAAGGTCATTCTCTCATTCCCGCCACATTTACAAACCGGCGATTCTTCTGTAAGATCACGGCGGGCGAGCACTCCTCATTAGTGTTATTCTGCTTTTTGATTCCAGCCATCCCCCAACCGGTCAGTAGGATGCCACCAGGCTGGCTCTCCGTCTTTCTGCGCTGCCTCCCCCAGTTTTTGAGTACTTCCCCACCTTGTTCTCACCCTGCCTCTGAAGACCAGCCCTCAAAGAGTCCTGGCCCCTTCACTCAGAGAACGGCTTCCAAGACCAAACCCGGGTGCCAGGGAGGCCCGCTGCTATGGGGAGTTCCCCGTTCTCAGCACTATGGTTGCCGAGCTGGCAAGCATCTCTCTAAAGCAACTGGTGAGTTCCCCTACAAATCAGCCAGAATGCATCAGACGACCCGATGGAAAAAGGGGGAGTTCGGTTCCCATCTAGGGATGTCCGACACTCCCGAGAACAGTGTTCTCTGAACATGAGAAAAAGCTGGATAATCTACAAAATCAAACCACTTCTCATGCTGGTCAGAGGGCTGAGATTGTAAGACAACCAAGTGACTGGAATCCCAAAGAAAGACAAGCCCTGCCAAGGACAGATGGGGACGAGAGGAGGACTTCCCCGCCAGCGGAACCTGGGGGATGGAGGCAGTCCCCACACACACTGGAGGTGGTGGGGGAACCAGGCCAGGCCAGAGCACCCCAGAGACTTCCAGAGTTCAGAACGGCCACTGACGCAGGGGCATGCCTGAGGCCCAGCGACAATCAATGGGGCAAATGAAAATAGTGACACAGCGATATTGGGAGAACAGACGAATTCTCGGATGGGACGAAGAGGCTAAGAGAAAAGGTCAAAAGGGATAAATCAAAAACTAGTATCGCAGACTTCGCAGTGCTGGACTGTATGCTTAAAAATGGTTACAATGGTAAACTCTATGTATATTTTTAACCACAATTTTCAAAAGTAGCATCATGAGCACACTTACTGGTGATAAGTAGAATGAACAGGTGAAATTATTTTTCTCCGGGGAGCTGGACTTGGGGCAGGAAAGGGTCAGAAGGGGGCTGTTGTCTTCATCATCTCAGCTGAACGGTAACATTTTGTTTGCTTTACGGATGTTGCTTTGTTAACATTTTCGAACTCAGGAGAGGACTTACCTTGATCTGCAGGACATCAAGTGGGACGGTCTCTCCTCGCACAATGGCAAGGGTGGCGTCGGTAATACGTCTGCAAGACACCAAGGAGGAAGCGGTCGTGCTGTGAAAAATAAGCAACACCTCCTGCAGTGTCCACACACACACACACACACTCACACATATACACTCACACACACACTCACACACACACACACACTCACACACACTCACACACACTCCTGCCCACAGCACTAATAGTTGGCTCAGGAAAAAAAGACAGTCCTTCAAGATATTCTGGGAAAACAGAACCAAGACGTACAGAAGAATTGCTAAACAAAGACAGTGGAAGGCTCTGGTACAGACTCGAAGGGCAGGCTTTGGCAAAGAGAAGTTTGTACCAGGTACCCATCATTTAACTACTTGACATTCACTGAGTCTCCACATTACGCCTGATCCTGACTACTGGAAAGCATCCTGCTATTCCAATGGATAACAATAGAATGTGCTTCAATCATTTTAAGAAATTCACAAAGCAGTATTTCTTATTGCCCTACCAACAACCCAAGGGTAACTAAAGGAGAGGACGTATGGGAGTTATCTCAGTAAAATATGATCCAGAACCCAAGACACAGTTCTGTTATTTTCCAAGATTAGTAGGATATACTTCATTTTAATTGCCGAATCTTTTGTTCAAAGACACAACACCATTCCTGTATACATTCTGACAGTCGGATGAAAATCCACAGGTGGAAAAGGCGTGTTCCATCGACATCGATGCAGCACGTGAAATTATATCAGGCTTAGAAACCGTTCTCGAGTTTATACTCTATCTGAGCCAAGGTCAGACACACATTAATACACACAGACAGTCAGCAAAGGAAACGCAGATCACCAAGTGGCTGGACAACCAGGTATTTGCCCTTGGAGCTGGGAGAAGGCGTGATCCCACATCGAGCCTTCCCTGGCCCGGCCTGCCTCCCACCCTCGAGATCTCGGCTGGAGCGTCCCCGCCTGCCCAACCAGCCTGGACGTGGTCCTCCCCTGTGATCCTCTACCACTGAGCTGTGTTCATCTTCTCCACTGAATTGCCTGAAGGCCTTTGTCAAAAACAAACAAAACAAGTGTCCACATGTGTGTGGGCCCAACCCCAGACACTTCCTTCTACTGCTCTCTGTTTCCTCTCCTGCCGACACCAGGCTGCCTTGGGTTCCTGTAGCTTTAGAGGAAACCTGGAAACCAGATAGGGTAAGTCCTCAGAAGTTTTTAGTCTTTTCCAGAATTATTCTGTCTACTCTGGCCCTCTGTTTTTCCATATGAATTTCAGGCTCTCCTTGCCAGTTTCTTCAACAAGTCCTCAGGAACTTTGACTGGGCCTGCGCTGACTGTATGTGTCTATTTAGAAAGAGCCAACAGCCAAATATCGAGCCATGAACACAGGTGTCTTCCCACGCATTTAGGTCTCGACTCTGTCTTCAGTGTTTTGCAGTTTCTGCCACATAAATCTTACACATACTTTGTCAGACGTATGCCTAAGCAGTTCAGGTTTTTCTAAAAGCTTAGCAATCTTAGTATTCTATTGCTTTTATTATTGCTATATATATTTTAGAAAAATAAATATAGTTGTTATTAGTACTAAAGTAAAAAAATATATTGTGTCTGCAGTTTAAGTATAGCTTCAAGACAGGAGTTATTTAGAAATTACTTTAATTTCCATTCAAAAAAGAGCAGCTTCTCTCTTAATATGGCCCCTCCTAGTTTATTCTGCTCTGTACAGTTCTTTTTTATTTATTTATTTTTTTTAGAAAGGGGAAGAGGAGGAGAAAAAGAGGGAAAGATACATCAGTGGGTTGCCTCTCCCATGTCCACAACTGGGGACCTGGCCCGCAACCCAGGCATGTACCCTGACTGGGAATTGAACTGGCGATCTTTTGGCTTGCAGGCCAATGCTCAATCCACTGAGTCACACCAGCCAGGGCTGCTCTATACAGTTCTGATTAATAATGTGAATTTCACAGGCAAGTCACCTCTTCATGGTACCTGACGGGAATACCTATAAAATATTTTCCTTTTTTTCCAGAATATTTTAAATTTCAATATAGTACTTTTTTTTTTTTTAGATTTTATTTCTAGAGAGGAAGGGAAGGAAAAAGAGAAACACCAATGTGTGGATGTGTGGTTGCCTCTCACACGCCCCCTACTGGGGACCTGGCCTGCAACCCAGGCATGTGCCCTGACTGGGAATCAAACTGGCAACCCTTTGGTTTTGCAGGCTAGCACTCAATCCACTCAGCCATACCACCCAGGGGTATTCTTTCCTTTTTTAAAAAAAAATATTTTCCAGGTGAAATGGTTTGCAAGAGAATTTAATTATAAAATCTAATCTCAGTAATTATATAGTCATCCTATTTGTTATTTACTATTTTCCAACCTAAAAAAGTTTTCAGTGATAGGCATAAATTCTTCACTGTATTGTGTAGCTTGCTAAGCATGGTTACATATTTACCCAGCTTGTCTTTATTTTGGTTTTTAAACAATCTTCTGAAATAATACCATTACTGTGCATTTGACAAATACAAGGGGTGAGGGAGTGAGGTTCAGAGAGATTAAATAAAATCTCTAAAATCCCAAGCAAGCCTGTGGCAAGACCACACTGACTTCAGGTCTCCACCCCAAAGGTGCACTCCCTGCACCTCATGAGGCTGCCCTGGACTCAGTAAATGGGTCACAGGGAACCCCAGAAGCAGGCCCACGTCTAAGACCTGTGCCCCACAGATGTTCCCATCAGGGCGGCCCAGCTGAAAACGTACACACCCGAGTCAGGAGTCATATCCACTTGAACGGTGTTGCCAACAAAGTTACATACAACTCCAGATACTTCGAAACCCCCAACATATACACATTAATGCAAATGCTTAGGTAACATTCTGGGTTCCTCAGTAAGCATGTTGGAACATACGAAACTACCCATTTTTACTCTCTCATACTTCTTTATTGAAAGGCCTTCACCCCATTTTTTCCCTTCCAATGCAGATGCTATCCGTGAAGCAGGCAGCCCTTTAGAAAACGAGATTCAGTTAGGAAACAGCAGGAAGCACGGTGGCCGGTGCGGCTGAAATGCGCGTGTTCGCAGCGAAGGAAGCCATTGGAAAGGGTTCCGACGCTCTGTGCTTGCTCTGAGGAGTGGCTAGCGCATCGACAGGCTTAGGAAGTGCTTCTGAGAGACGGACCTTAAAACCAAATGCTGCAACTAAAAAAAACCTTTTCATAGTCATTTTTTCCCCAAAATTGTTTTGCGGAAGATGGCTAAAATGCAACCTTAAATTCATCATTCTCCAGCAATACCTACAAGTTCTAAATCAATCAGCATTATAGCACATAACAGCTACTGTTTTGCGATCAGTTCCCTGCAACATTCCCGATCCCTTTTTCTCCCCCACTAACCCTGGTACCACAGATCTTGACAGTAGAACAAGGAGTGAAGCCTTGTTCTCTACAATAGCCTCGGGCATCTGCCATGTAAAGAGGTCTGCACAGTTCCGAACTCAGGGCAGACTAATTACCTAAGAACCCTGGGGTGTGCTCTACAGTAAGTTTTCTAAATGTTTAAGTTGGAAATAGAAGCAGCAACAGCGTTAGCTTAACTCAGAGGAAAACCAGCTTCCCCCAAGCCGAAGGCCAGGAAGACCTCGGGGGGCCATGCTGAGCACATGCTGGCGTCTGGCACCTGGCCTGCAACCCAGGCATGTGCCCTGACTGGGAATCAAGGGGTTCTCCGAGGAGCAGGGTCCACCGCCTTCTGCTTCACTGACACATCTGGGAGTGCTGGCTACGCAGTTCAAACACCTGTATTCACACCAAGGGAAAGATG
Organism: Tonatia bakeri; assembly: GCA_004024845.1. Taxonomy (NCBI): domain Eukaryota; kingdom Metazoa; phylum Chordata; class Mammalia; order Chiroptera; family Phyllostomidae; genus Tonatia; species Tonatia bakeri. The sequence continues at coordinate 119,766 of PVIA01004286.1, forward strand.
AGCTCTCTAAAGTAACCAGGACCCAAACCGGAGAGGATTCACCTTAGACAAGCGAAACTGAGTAATTCATGGCCGCGTCTGCTGCCCCTTGGAAAGTCTACACTGGGAACGAAAAAGTCTGGCGGATGGGAACAGCCTCAGGGTGACTGGCAAAGAGCTGGCCCTGTGAGGTCAAGGCTGGGTGCTCGAGAAGCGTTTCAGGGAAGGTCTGCTCCATGGCTCCATGTGTGCCTAGTGCTTGGTGTGTGGACCCAGGCTTTTATTTTTAAAGACGAAGAACTGTTCAAACATATACAATGACTCCTCAAATTACAACAGCAAAAATAAAACCACAAAACTGGCCGAAACAAATTCCCAAAGAAGAAAAAAAATTCAAGGAAGAAAATCACCTGAGAATTATTATTGTTATTGATTCTAGATTATAACCAGAAATCATCAGATTCTGATTAATTCATTCAACAATTAATTAATTCAATAATGAATAAATTCATTATTCATTTATCTATTGACACCCCCCCTCAGTTGTGACAACGCTTTCATTAAAGATCAGGCAACTGACGGCGAGCCTGGAAACAATTTGCTCAAGACTGTATTATTCATGACTGTCAAACTCAAGACTCAAATTCAAGATTCCTACCCACTCGGAAGCCAAGAGCTCGGTGCGCTAATGCTCTGGACAGGGACGAGCAGCAGCAGCAGCAACCTGCCTGACTCCTGAGGACGCTGCCGGACTCGCAGCAGCTGAGCTTGGGTGCCCTGCCGCCCGGCCCCGCCTGCCTGCTTCCTCCAGTGCCTCCCTCCGCAGGCACTGCCCCACGGGTGTGACTCCGTGTTGCTGTTTTAGCTCCTCCTATTATCCGGTAACAAAGCCAAGGCTACCGGTCAGTTTTCAGAGAGCTTGCTATTTGTCCCCGTGTATATTTAAAACAGACAAATGATTAGTGCAAATCTGTTTTTCACTCGAGACTCTGACAACGCAAAAGTGTGAACGCGGTTTCGGGAGGGTCTCTTTGTGACGGGCAGAAGGACATCAGTGTTATCTCCGCACCTGGCCTGGGGACTTGGATTAGACACATGAGTCCCACATCCCGACCGGGGAACAGACAGGTTAACCTCTGGTCCGGGTCCTCAATGACTGGAGGTTTCAGGCTATCAAAGTGCAAAACAAGTACCACATCCCACATGTGAACCGTCCACTCCCAGGCTCGCTCGGCCACAGACACTCCCAGCCCGCAGCCACAACCTACTGGACTTGGTTTCTGCTTTCGGCGAAGAGGGTCGGACTCAAACTGCTGGTCTGCCCCAGCGGGATGAAGCCGATGGGGGTCTTACTGAAGGTGGCCTGGGAGGAAAGAAGAGGCAGGTTTTACTGTTATGGTCAGAAAAGCATGCCGAACAGACAGGCACAGGGGTGCCTCCTTTGACCAGAGACTGGAAGGGACCCTGGGCCCCCCTCTGGGTCTCCCTTCCCACCCCCCAGACTGGCCATCGCGCAACACTGAGTAAGCGGCTTCTACAACGAGGCGGTCCATGAAGACGTGACTCTGAATTTGAAAGAAATATTCTGGTATTTGTTAGTAACAACTGGTTGAAAACATACTGGTTAAAAAAATGAGGATCTTAAAGTTATTAGACAAATGGACAATTGTGACACAGGCTGTATTATGTTGTCACGCTATTTGAAGAGGCTGCAGATAAAATCCCACTGCGAATATCTGAGTTACTGCACAGAAACTAATGGCAGGTGAAAGTGCCTGATACATGATCTCCAGCCCAAACGTGGCACTGAGTCAGCGAGCTGAGCACAAGGAGGTGATGGCGCAGCCGTCGATGTAATGAGCGACCACGAAGAAAGAGACACTGTGAGGTCCCTAAGGGCTATTTGGAAGACAATCTACTGTTACTACCAAAGGGACTGGGAAGGGTCTTCTTTCTTGTTTGCAACATATTTTAAATTCTTGCAGAAAATGTTTAAAATAATGTCACACTCATATATCCATGACCCACACTTAACAAATGTTACATTTTGCCATATTTGCTTCTGATGGTGCAAGAAATGAAATGATACAGATACAACCGGGGCCACCTCTCACCCCCCCTTCCCCCTCCCCCCACCACAGAGGGGGCCGCTCTCCGAGGAGGCCGTGTGGGGTCTGTCCGTCCTCGCTGCACCGCGTACAGCATCCTTAACAGGATGCCTGTTTTCTAAGCTTTAAAACTTCACAGAATGCACAACATGCTTTGGGAACCTGCCTTTTTTACTTAATATTTTTTAGACTTCGGCATGTAAATATTTATAAGTGCAGTTCATTCATTTTAACCTCTGTATGCCTTCCAGTATATGAATATGCCACAAATTACTTGTAAAGGAATCCTTTGAAAAAAGATTGTATGGAAAAGTTGTATTTTAAACAACTCTTGGTAAAAGCTCTGGGATCCTCTGGGTTCCCGAGGCAGAAGAGCCCACCGAGGGTGAACCCGGGGCCCACGGACATGGGAGCCGTGCTTGTCTTTCTAAGACCCACGGGCATCCAACCTGTGTCCACCTTCAAGTAGAAAATGGGCAAAAAGGTAAAAGGAGGAAGCAAAGAGAGAACAGAAATGTAAAAGCTGAAATGGAGTGACTCTTCTTAAAAACTTACCTCATCTGCTCTTCGAAGAACTCCAGTAATAACCTACAAATGTTAAAGAAAAAATTTATGGACAACATGTTTGTCATAAAAGAACTGGATTCGATTTTCATGGACCACACACTTGTTCCTGTTCTTTCCCTGGAAACAACGGCAAAAGACGTGCTGGCTCTTGAAATGCATCGGGTTCTCCGACACGGTCAGAGCAAACTGAATTTTATTCTTGACCTAAGGCCCCTTGTACCATAAAGACAAAGACAAAAGAATTCTAAACTCTCCACATTATATCAGCAAAATTATGTTTTCAGGCCTAGAAGATGGGCACACCTGTGCTGCTCACATCAATTATACAAAGGCCCTCGTTTGCCACGATCAAGTGCACACGCAGGAAAGGACCGCCCCCGCCACACTGAAAGAAGACCGCCGCTCACCGGTGAGCACAGACAGGGGGACAGCAGGCCCTCTGTCAAAAGGTATGTTCCATTTGCATTCTCACACAACTTATTTTTACATTTAAGATACAGTCCATCGTGTCTTGTAAAAACTGAACAATACCTGAAGAAAAAATACTTCCTCATAAACCCGCTCTGCAGAATAACCATCATCAATCAGTTGTGGATACTTTGGTACATTTCCCTCTAATTCCTTTTTCATGAGGGCATATTCTTTATGGCTGGATTATACCAAATACACAATTGGAATCTTTCTTAAGAAGATTTTGTGAAGTAAAGGCTGATGCCAATCTCCTGCCTTCACCTCCTGCCTCAGTGCCTTTTAGGATTAAAGGGGGCTATCATGAGGTCTACTGCATTCTTTGCTGACATGCTATCAGTCTTCACACTTCATTAAAAAGCCATTAAAACAATTATGAGATCATTAGCACAGACTTTTTAAAAGCAGCTTACTAAGGCTCACATAATTGCTAAGCCGAACAAAGCACAGAACAGTGCGCTGTCTGTGAGGTCAGCTCCTGAAGCCTGAACACCGGTGAGGCCACCACGTGGAGGCAAAAGGGGTCCGGGCGAGGTGCGGTGTGAACAGTGGTCCCAAGATGCAGACTGTGCGGAGGGCGGCCTGCACCACGGGCTGCGCTCCTCGCCGGTTTCCCACATCCAGGGGGTTCTAGTCTACTGCTTGGAAAAGGGCTCTTCAAGGCAACACACTCACAGCCCTTACTGGGCCCGAGTGAGCATCAGGACATGGAATTGGACAACAAAGGCGGGGGCAGTCATCGGAACACGAAGGTCACAGAACGTGTGACAGAAAGGAAGTGAGAACGAACAGGTGCCTCTGTTAAGGGAAACTTGGTTTACTGCCTAAGAAACATTCCTCGCAGTAGAAACTATGATTCCCATGACTAAGGGTCTGTAAACTATGAAAAGCTTATCATTCCCACCACCAGTTTGTCTCCTGTTGTTTTCAAATTTATCGGACTTGAAAAAAGGGCACGTGAGAAAAATGTCATGCTGTGCTTGTCTGAGATCCTGGAACCTGGGTAGGAAGGAACCCTTTTCTTAAACGATGCCTACCGTATGCCACACCCACTGCATGCCACGGCTCTAAGGCCGACTTCCTGCCCACCCCGCCCCCCAACGCGGTTTCGGAGAGGACGGGCGCCACACCTCCTGCAACGTCCCGTCACCTCCGGCCACGATGATCACGTCCGTGTTCTCCAGCAGCTCCAGCAGTTTCTTTGCCTGGCCCTCGTAATCTGTCTGAAACACAAAGGATGCCTTGGTCAATGTATCATCCCGGGGCCACAAGTGACAGGTGTAAAATACAGGCTATTTTCTGTAAAGTTTTACACTGAGTCTTCTCTGAAATTCTGTATGATTGATAGACACGAACCGCTGACAGCTAACAAAGCAGTGTGTATGGTTTCCACGGCTCTGTGCCCTGAGAGCCGGAAGGGGCCGTGAGCTCGTCGAAGGGCCGCCCCGGTCCAGTGCGGACTCCATGACGTCACCTACCAGTGGCTTTCCTCCGAAGGCAGGGAGTCGTTTTGTGGAAACGCAAACGAGGAGCAGTAGAAGGAAAAGAGCACAGATCTGGGAGCCCAAGAAACCTAGATTAAGTCTCAACTCTGCTACTTTTTTAGCTGAGTGGCTTTAAACTCTCTGGATCTTAATTTCCTTATCAACAAAATTACTGTATTTTGTCATGTATAATGTGTACTTTTTTTTGCCCAAATTTTTGAGGGGAAAATAAGGGTACGAATTATACATGGGTAGTACCTGAAACACCCACATCTATTCTTGTGCTTTGTAATTACTTGTTACATAAAATTTCTTGTACCATAATATGTTAAAAAATTAGTGCTAAAATTCCTTTATAATACAAAAACAAGTATCTGAATATAAATAAATAATGAATTAAAAAAATTAAAAGATTTTTCCCTGAAAGTTTGGGCCTAAAATGTGGGTGCACGTTACACATGGAAAAATACACTGTGTGTTGGGGGGCGGATAATCCAAGCTTCCCTGTAATACGGCTACACAGCTGTGTGTAAAGCAACAAGCAGGGTAACCATTCACAATTGGTACTGCACTCAATCAAAGAAGGCTACCACTACACACAGAAATACTGTACATGAACTATAGGGATGACCCAAATCAGTCAAAACGTACCTAGGCATCACCATTTTTATCGCTAATATTTCATCTCAGCTGTATACGTAAAGTCAATGAACCACCTAAGCCACCACCTCTAAAACCAAGCACTAAATGTTAATAGACACAGTGTGACTGATGCAGAGAGAGGGAAACACTCCCCCTCCCTCAGTCCTGGAGGCAGACAGCTGAAACCCCACCTCTCAGAACGCTGGGGAGAGAGTTGAACACTGCACGGTAAGCTGGGCTGAATGGCCTTTTAATCGCTACCATTTAATGGAAGTGTGGAACATTAAAAACTGATTAACCACAGACTCACAAACATGTAACAGTGGTTTATACCCACTACACATACCCACATACACACCACGCACACGTCATGAAAGGCCAACAAAGTGGTACCCTGAAGCATCTTCTGAGATAACACAATGCCCTTGAACTTATTTTATCACCTTTTCTTCTCACCTAAATCTTGCAAATTCTGAAGCTTTACCATTTAAAATCCCTCACCAGAGATAATTCCTCAACAGAGGAAAAAATGTTTACTGGTTTGTGGAGCTAGCAAGAAATTGCTCACTCAAACTTGTAGGTTTAAAAAAGGAATTCTTACAGCTACAATTTTCATCTTCCGAGAGACAGCAATTGCACGTCCGACCTTCACATGAAGGAGTCAGGTTGCTGCCCCCGTCTAACCCTCCTCTGACAAGGAGACACTGGCAACGCTCCAAGGAAACAAAACCGCTTCCACCGTCAGAACCAGCATGTGACGTCGACCTCTCTGGCTGTGTCTCCAGTGACACTGGTTTCTGCAAACTGGCCGAGAGGAGAGGCTGCGTCACAAGCCGTGGCAGCCAGGACGAGACCGACGCTCCACGGCAGGCCTCACCTTGACGACGGTCACATCCATGCCGGACAAGTGCAAGATCGGGGCAGCATTTTTTTCAAACAGAGTCCTTGCTTTGCTGTAGACAAAGGGAAAAACACAAATATTTTAACACAAGTTCTCAAGGGGAGAACAAAAAGCCCAACCACCTTCTGCAGCGGAGAACAAGAAAGAGACTGAGGCACACGGGCTCGCTCTACTAGTTCACGTGTAGGAAGTTTAACAATGAGAAACGAGTGTCTTTGGCTGGGGACACAGACCCTGCACTCGGGTCTGCAGGGTTCAGTCTCTGTCTGAAACAATAAGCTCGTGTCCATTTGGGATGTTTTAGCTCCCAGCGCAGTTCCCAAGGAAGAATGTACACCAGATAGAGAGCCACTCAAACTGAAACGTTTGATTCGGTCAACAAGTATTTGTTGAGCACCTACTATGTGCTAGACAGGTGTAGGAGCTGGAGATACCACACAACAAAGCAGACAAAAAATACTTGCAATTTAAATATAATGGGTTACGTCCTCAAGGAACTTACTTGTATTCCAGCGGCAGAAGGAGAGAATGTATTTTCTGTATTTACCATTTTTCACACGCCCCCAGGGAACAGACCGAACCAAACAGAGTATCGCTTAATTCTAACCAGTGAACACAACCTTTGCAGGAGAAACACGTCACTTGTAACAATTTCAAATACTAACTTTACTTCTTAAGTTTTAAACCTGCAGTAAAATCCCTGGAGAAAGCAATATTCTTTTCCATGACAGTCAAATTTCTGCTAGGATAGAGAGAAGTCAGGAATGAACTACAGGATAACCAGCAGCTTCCCAGACTCCCAGGCATGGCCTGCCCTTCTCTGAGCTGCCCCAGCACTGGGTCTGGGTCTCCCTCAGGGACTTGCACATGGCAGGATGATGAGGGGTTTGCTAGAGGGTCTGGGACCAGACTTGACGCCTTGCAGAGACAGACACCAAGCACGTCCCTGAGTCCCCTGGCCTCTAGGAATGTGTCTGGGGCAGATGGAACATACTAAGAACCTAATGAATTAATGCACAAATGAACGCATGCACAGACCCACCCTAAATGTGGACCTGTACATTCTGAGGGGAAATGACATGACTATGATGTAATAAGAAAAAACAATTAAAAAGCCCTTAGAAAAGATTAAGTGTTTTAAAAATATCAGCCTTGGCTGGTGTGGCTCAGGGGACTGAGTGCTGGTCTGCGAGTTGAAAGGTCACTGGTTCGATTCCCAGTCAGGGCTCATGCCCTGGGTTCCAGGCAGGGTCCCCAGTTGGGGGCATGTGAGAGGCAATGGATTGATGTGTCTCTTGCACATCAATGTTTTTCTCTGTCTCTTTCTCCCTCCCCTCCCTCTAAAAATAAATAAATAAAATCTTTAAAAAATAAAAAATACATATCATTCTGATAGTGACTCCTGTTCAGTTCAGGACAGGATGCAAAAAAAGCCTAGGAATCAAGGAATGCAGAAATTGCCAAAAGTCCCCAATGGCGCAGTCTCAAAGCTGAACAGTAAGTGTGAAATATATCAACCGGGAGACCTGCCCTTTCGCCCAACTAGTTTCAACTATCACGTGGGGAACAAACTAGTCCTTTAGAAACAGACAACTAGCCAAACAGCTGTCACATCCACATTTACTCAGCTCTCTTTCAAAAGGTTTTTTTTAACCAGTCATGCCTGCTTTGACTTTCTTGAGAATGTTTCATACTAGAAAGATGCAAAGTTAGCCAATGACGAACACATACAGATCAAATTCCACATTCTCTACACTGAAGAGAACCACCCCAATGGTAGACAAAATACAAAACCTTTCTTACTATGAATTAAAATGGAAATTGAGAAGCCTGGATAGACGTTCCCAAGAACCATCTGAGAGACCATCTCAAGCCAAGGGCCTAACTGAGCAGGCGAGCAAATTACACAATATCCCCTGCCTTTTCCACTGCTCTGAGCGCTTCACAGAATTAACAGGAAAGGCTAAATGGAAGGTTCTCCTCGCAGCTCGGCATGCCTGTGGCTCACCCCCAACAGCAATAGGCTGGGGCAGTCACACTGCACACACCCTCCTTCCCGGACGCTGTCATTACTGGGTGGAGAAGGCAGGATCCGCTGGAGATGGATTGGATCTATCTCTGAGAAGCAAAACTCTGAAGAAGTCTCAATCTGCCATATTAACTCCTTAGAAAATCTGTAAGCCCCTTTAAGTTAGCTTAAGAAATAAGACTTGAACATTTGGGCCTTTATTCGTGGCTTTGTGTGATGCCACGGGTACAGAAGATCTCTGAAAGTGAAGACACTGTTTTCCTTTCTAATGTTTCATGTAAGAGATTAAAAACCAGGTGTTATTTTAAGAAATGCATTATTTATTATACAATCAAGGGTGAGATAGCACTGGAAATAAGAGCTGTATATACTTGTAGCAATTTCTAGGTTTATGCACACACTCACAAAAATAATTACTTCTTAATGCATTATTTATTAATGATAAACACATACTTATGTTATTTCTTAAAGCCTCTTATGTAGCTTTAAACCAGCACTACATATGATATAGCTACACAATAAATAATAAATTATGTGTCAGAGCAGAGTCAAGATGAAAAAAAAGAGCAATAAATAGCAAAAGCTTTAAAAAGCGATGCTGGAGCGTTTCGGAATGGCTGCTTGCTGGCATGGTGCAGGGCTCACCTTGCTCAAGGGGACGGCGACTTTAGGGAAGACAGCCTTTCCCGAGCCTCACCTTTAGATAGACACCAAGCAAGAATCTACCTTTAAAAATGCAAATACACTTACGTGTACAGATGTGAACAAACCTAAAAAATAAAGTCTTTAAAAATGTATCTCTTAGAAGTAGAAACTTAATATAACTGATTATAGCCCAAACAAACTGCCGTCTATTTTTCTTCATCAGAATTAACAAGTTGCTAAATTACCAGTTTTCCAAAGGAACAGGACCTAGAACAGTCCAAGGAGGCGGCAGGAAGGGCGCACACACTTTCGGGACGGGCGGGAGAGCAAAGCAGAGAATCTCGTGAGCCCGCAGGTAAACAGCAGTGACAGCAGCTTGCATTGCCTTTACCCCACCTTCCCATGACGTGGAAATCTGCTGGACGCTCCAAAGGGATTACCCCACTGCATCCTGAAGGCACCTATTACCTGGGGAGTTCTGTAAGGGGATGGGCTACTGCTTTTCCCATTTTACAGAGGAGCACACAGAGCATTTGAGTGGAGTAGCTCCCGCAATATAACAGAGCGGAAAGGAGTTCACAGACCTGGCCCTTCCAACTCGGAAGCCCACAGAGTTCTGTGCTGCTTCTGCCCTGACCACTGCTTGTTACCGAGTCATCTTGGGTGTTCCGACTGTGTTGTGCTGGGCTCGACAGCTGCTGTGGTGCAGCGATGCTGTTAAACAAACATGGCCAGCAGGCATCACGACTGGGTGCTTACAGGGGCAGGAAGTGGCTTTAACAAAGCCGTGCAGACAGGATCAATTAGGCAGAGTAATGGAGCCGATTTAGACAGTCTGTAGGTGAATATCTTAAACTGTTGAATTAAAGAGAAATAAGGCACAACCTGTCCTCATATCTGTGAAGCCACACTTCATCCCAAGAAATTACAAGAGGAACTTATTTCAGAAGCTGAAAGCGTCTCCTCTAAGACCAGGAGCAAGGCCAGGGTGGCCGCTGCCGCCACCACCCTGTGTGCCGCAGAGCACTGAAGTCCCAGCCACGGCAGCTGGACAGGACAGAGAGGGAAAAGGCATCCAAAACGGAAACACAGAAGTGAAACTCTCACGTTCGCAATGACGTGATAGTACATATACCGCCAAACACCCTGAAGACTTTACCCCAAAAATGTTAGAACTAATAGAGGGCTTTGGTAAAATTGTAGGATACAGAATCAATACATAGAAATCTACTGCATTTCGACACACCAGTAATGAATGATCAGAAGAAAAAGTTAAAATAAAATTTCATTTACAACTGCATCAAAAAGTATAAAACGCCTAAGGACAAATTTAACCAAAGAAGTGAAAGACCTGTACTCTCAAAACTATTATAAGACACTGGAGAAAGAAACTGAATAAGACACAAATAAATGGAAGCATATACCTTACTCATGGATGGGAAGGATTAATATTGTTAAAATGTCCTTCATACCTAAAGCAATATACAGATTCAATACAATCCCTATTAAAATACCAATAGCATTCTTCTCTGAATTAGAATAACTAATCCTAAAATTTAGATGGGAACATAAAAGACCCCAAACAGCAAAATAAATCTTGAGAAAGAACAAAATGGGAAGTATTACGTTCCCTGATATAAAACTACACTACAAAGCTACAATAATCAAAACAGTATGGTACTGGCAGAAAAACAGACACACAGACCAATGGACCAGAACGGAGACCCCCAAAATAAACCCGTATGTGTGGGAAACCACCTTTCAACAAAGGAGCCAAAAACACACAATGGAGAAAGGAAAGCCTGTTCAATAAGTGGTGATGGGGAAACTGGAAAGCCACATGCAAAACAATAAAACTAGACTGCTATTGAATGCCATACACACAAATTAACTCAAAATGGATTAAAGACAGCTGAAACAATAAAACACACAAAAGAAAACATAGGTACTAAACCTTTGAACCTTCATCTGTCTCAGAGAAGTTTTTAAGAACTTGACCCCAAAGACAAAGGAAGTAAAAACAAAAACAAGTAAATAGGCCTACATCAAACTAAAAGTTTTTGCACAATGAAAGAAACCATCAATAAAACAAAAAAGCAACCAACTGAAGGGGAGAAGACATGCAAATGATACCTCTAATAGGAGTTTAAATATTAATATCTAAAATATAAAATAAACTCATGTAACCTAACAAAGAAACAAACAGTCCAATTAAAAAAGGGCAGAAGGCCTGAACACTTTCCCCAAGAAGACACACAGATGGCCAGCAGATACATTAAAAAAATGCTCAACTTCACTAGGAATGAGTAAAATGTAAATTAAAACCACAATGAGATACCACCTATTAGAAGGGTTATCAATGAGACAAGAAATAACACGGAGCAAGGTGGTGGTGGGAAAACGGAGACAACTGCATCCGAACATTAATAAAAAGAAAGAAGGAAAAAAAAAGAAATAACAAGTGTTAGAGAGGATATGGACAAGAAAAGAACTCTCATTCGCTGCTGGTGGGAATGTAAATTTGTACAACCATCATGGAAAACAGTGTGGAGGTTCCTCAAAAAATTAACAACAGAGCTACCGCATGACCCAGCAATCCCTCTCAGGGGTATCTACCTGAAAAACTCGAAAACATTTATTCGTAAAGATATACGTGCCCCTTTGTTCCCTGCAGCATCGTTCACAATGGCTGAGGCACGGAAACACCCGAACGGCCCTCCCACAGCGGAGTGAACACAGAGGCGGCGGCACACACCGGTATCCACGATGGACACGAAAAGTGATGAAATGCTGCCGTTCTCAACCACAGAGATGGCCACTGACCGTTTCAGGCTAAGTGAAATAAGTCAGGTGCTAAAGGACAAAAGCCGTATGATTTCACTCATGTGTGGGATATAAAACAAAGTAACCAAACAAAACAAAACAAAATAAACTGTCACAGACAACAGTACAGCGGTTACCAGAGGGGAAGGAGAGGTGGAGGATGGAAGGAGACGGGGCTTCGGGTGGTGAGCACACAGGACAATACACAGGTGATGTATTAGAGAACTGTATGCTTGAAACTTCTGTGATCAACCAACGTCACCCCCAAAATTTAACTGTTTAACAAGTGTAGAGAGTTCCCGCACACTCCTCGCCCCACTACACACACAGCCCACCCCCCTTTGACACCTCACTCCAGTGTGGGACATCTGTTACAGTAACACACAGGGACACGTGAGCATCATCCAGGGACCCGAGATCCTTCACACCTGGATTCCCACATCCCCTCACCTGACCCTGCCAGCCAGCCAGACCAGTTTACTCACGGCCCTGCGACACAGCAAGAAACACAATTAGTCACTCCCATCCTAGGCCCCTGTCCATGGACCATATCCTAAGCCCAGAAGAGTGAGCACTCTCCCTCGGGTGCCCACCCCCCCAAGCCCGACTAAGGCTCACTCCTCCAGGGAAGAATGCTTCTGCCCGAGCCAGCCAAGAGCACTTGGCCGTCTCTAAACAGAGACATCTCTGAACTTGGCCTTGCAACAGAGAAGGTCTAATAATCCACGTCACGGCGGCAAGGGTTTCCCCAAGGGGGCTGCTGCCAAGCAGATAAGACTTACTTGCAGGTGTTAATTCTGGAATGATCAGTGAACTTCAATTAGCCAAGTCTGCTAAGCACCAGTTAGTTTGACAGTGGTACCTCATTAACTGTTATTTCTTCATCACACATAAACCTTACTGCTGGAAAAGTATCAAAGCTAGTCTTCCAGTTCAAACAATCCAACTAGCTGCCTCACATTCCGTGATTATTTCCCCCCCTTATAAAAACTGAACACGCAGCAAACCACCAACGCACACTTAACACATCGCCTACCCTTTGCAAGCGGCGGGGTTGAGGAAGACCGTTGCCTTCTTCACCTGTGCGTTGGGAGGGATGAGTTGATTGCCAAACACCTAGAACGGGAAAAGAAAAGTTTTCAGTGAATCTCCTTTTATTCAGTTGGCAATCACATATATTCTTTCATTCCAAAAAATTTACTTCCGGAAGATATAATAGTTACTCTAGGAGGAAAAAAAAGTTCTGTCATGATTTCCCATTCACACAAACACCATAAGCAACAACACAAAAGTGTCCCGTTTTTTAATAATAGACAAAACCTGCTTTACTCACGAGAGGTAACTTGTGTTTCTCCACAAGCTACGGCCAGGTTTATCATAAACACACAAGTGAGACAACAGCTGCCAGAAGGGGATTTTAATCCATTTGCCTTTAGTTTTCAGAGTGTAATCTTCTTCTACTTCAACTTATTACTAAAGCTTATTTATGAAGAATCTTTGTGTTACCAATTAATCTTCATATATTTACATACATCTGAACTAATACTCTACCTGCCTCCTCTGCTTTGCTACCTTGAATGATAACTAAGTAGCATCAACCATGACAAGAAAAGAAATGTAATTAATGTTCACTAAGTAGTTAGTATTTGCCGCTTTCACACGCAATATTCTTAGTTCTGGGAAACCTAGGAGGTCTTAAACTTTCCCCTTTTAATAGATTAGAAAGACGGGATTCAGAAAGACTGAATCAAAGTCACATTGTTAATAAATTACAGCCTAGCATTTACATAGATGAACTCCAAAACCCGAACTTCTTCTTTATCAGCTCTAAAAAGCAGAGAAAGGACAAGGCGGAATTCAGAGGCAGGATCTCTAGGGGTGGGGACTAACAGGAGCACCAGGTCCACGGAAAGGACGAGAGGAGGAAAGCGGCACAAAGGGCAAAGTTCTGAGTCTCAGACCGTGGGGAGCGGGTCTGGGCCAAGGAGGCAGGATTCCAGGGTGGGTGTACAAAGTAACTCAAGGGAAAAATGAAAGGCAATAACCAGATTTTCACTAAATACCTGACTCTAAATCTACCTCCTGCCTGACGTCCACTGGAGATCCTTTCTTACCACTGTCTATTTCTCGCTTTAAAAAAAAATAAACTTTTCTGAATACTTCAGAAAGACATACTGTTTCTTTGTTTAAAAAAAAATTACACTCTGGTACATTATAATTTCTACTGCTTTCAGTCTTACTGAATTAGACCTTAACATTTGGCTGCCAAATCTCTACATATTATAATTTGTTCTTGTTCTATCCATACTATTTCTGGAATGTGGCCACAAATGATAAAATTAACAAGTTCTCGTGCCCACCCGGTTCCGAGTCCACAGCTCCGCACTCTTCCCCCTCGTCCTGATTTCCACTCTCCGGAATACTTACTTGCAATTCAAGTTTCAGGTCAACAGCAGGTTAAGGAGTTTATGTAAGACTATGATGAGCTAAGTTTACATGAAATTTAAAAACTCATATTCTTTCAAAAATTTAGACTTAAGAGAAGGGTATGAATAGGAAATGTAACCAGAGGATGCTCAAAGAATGAATTCACTTTTATCAGATAGGAGCTAAGTGTGTGTGTGTTGGGAAGAGGAGAATTCAAACAGTGGGAAGAGCCCCAGCTTGTGTAGGTCAGTGGACTGAGTGCTGCCCTGCGAACCACAGGGTTGCAGGTTCGATTCCCAGTCAGGGCACATGACTAGATGGTGGGCCGGGTACCAGTAGGTGGCACACAAGAGACAACCACACACTGATGTTTCTCCCTCCCTCCCCCTCTCTAAAAATAAATAAATAAAATCTCTAAGAAAAGAAGTGTGCGAAATAACTCAAGAACACAGTCTGAAAAAGTAAGAGAGAATGGACTTTCCAACAAAGGCGGAGGCATTTATCTTAGGCAAGGGAGGACCCTATGACTGTTTTCTCTTGAAGAGAGAAAGAAAGAGTTCCTTTCCCAGTTTTCCAGTTGCTAATGGAAAATTAACTTGTGGAGGGGATCACCTCGACTTGAATACAAAGTTTGAGTTCATTTCCAAAACAACTTAGAACAATATGAGATAAAACAAGTGACCAAGTGCTCAAAGTCAGAAAACAGATTTAGAATGGTTAGGCGATCACAAAAGAAAGGAATTTATTTGCTAATGGTACCTACTGCCACTGTCATCCATGAAAGCATTTCAGAAACAAACAGTAGGTTTGCCACCCACGTCTCCTACTACAGACCTTATCCCTTTTCCCTTTCCTGTTTCTATTTTTGGTATTTCTGCCACAATAAACTTAAATGGCATATAACAAGAAGGCAACTCAATCACGGAATTCACCTGCAAGGTATAATGTACAAATTTGGAGAGGGGAAAAGAACCCAAATGTAGTCTTGGCCTTGAAAGGATTTACAACTGAACACAGGGAAATACTGGAAGATTTAAGCGCACTATCACGGGGCGGGCTAACAGCTCACGTGGTACGAATTGGCTGTGCTGAGAGAGCGGAGCTTTAGAGATAGGAACCAACAGCTGTAAGAAGATTTGACTTTGAGAAGTAACACCTGTTCTGAACTGATACCCCATGGGGTTCTTTGGGTTGGGATGAGTCAGGGCTTGGCCCCGACTACAGGTGGGAACGAATTCCTGGAGCCCCGCCCACGCGCCCCGGGACTCCGCCCGCGGTAAACAAGCCTATGGCGGTAGGCGCTTCCACTGTCTCACAGCGAATGGCCTTACCTGAGCTTCTTGACAGGCCGCTCTCCGCAGCAGGTTATCACTAGCAGAGAAAACAAAAGAGAACGAATGTTAGCTTTAATAAACAGGTTAAAACCCAAACAAATAAAACTTTTTTTAAATATGTACAACTCTTCCCTATGAAATACCCAAATGAAAGTTTCTCGAAGACCTATGACAAATGATGAGCATGTCTGAAAAACAACTCCTCTGAATGACACACGGTGTTAATGACTTCCACATTAAGGCAGGCAGAATAGCGCCCCTGAAATGGCTACATCCGAACCCCCAGAACCGAGGCTCTGCGGCGTCGCAGATGAAAGTGAGTGTGGCACCTGGAGGCGGACAGACTCCGGTGGTCTGTGAAGGCGGCCGAATTCAATCACCAGGGTGCTCAGAAGCAGAGAAACTCTCCTGGCGGTGATGATGAGCAAATCTGACTACAGAGGATGGGTGGTGGGAAAGAGACAGCCTCACTGGCTTTGAGGATGGAGGCCAGGACCATGGGGACCTCCTGGAAGCTGGAAAGGCAAGGACGTGGGCTCTTCCTGACAACCTCCAAAAAGAGTGTAGCCCTGGCTGAAACCTGGATTTGAGCCCAGCGAGACCACGCTGGCCTTCTCCCCCACAGAGCTGTAAGGTGATAAATCTGCGTGGTGCTAAATCACTAAGTTTGCAGTTGTCTGCGAGGGCACAATAGAAAGGTAACTCACCCATCCTGCATGTTTCTGACCTGGTGGAAATCGCTCAGGTCATTCACCAGAAACAAATCTGATGTTTAGTTGCTTCTGCTGCTGTCTTATCCAAACCTCTTATTTTTTGTATCACTGTCAGACACCCACTTATATCCTAAAGGGCAAATTGTGGCATAAGGCAAAATTTTGCCTTTCAGGAAATAGACATACAAGTCCAGGAGGCATAGAGAATCTCACACCAAGACACATCATAATTAAAATGCCAAAGGTTAAAGATGAAGAGAGAATCTTAAAAGTAGCGAGAAAAACGCAGAGATACCTACAAAGGAGTTCCCATTAGACTGTTAGCTGATGCAGGCCAGAAGGGACTGGCAAGTATTCAAAGTGATGAAAAGCAAAAAGCAAGGACCTACAACCAAGGTTACTCTACCCAGCAAAGCTACCATTAGAATTGAAGGGCAAATGAAGTGCTTCCCAGACAAAGTAAAACTAAAGGAGTTTATCATCACCAAGCCATTATTACATGAAATGTTAAAGGGACTTGTTTAAGAAAAGAAGATCAAAACTATGAACATTAAGATGGCAGGAAATTCACAACTATTAACAACTGAATCTAAAAAACAAAACTAAGCAAAATACACAAGTCAGGGCTGACCTGGGCCTGCACCACCCAGGAAATACCAGGGCCAGAGCACCCAGTGGACAGCTATATAGCTTATTTTGGAGCGCCACCACCCTGCCCCTGCACAGCTGATCCTCCATGGAAGGTGGAGGTTGGTGGTCAGTGGTCACAGCCAGTCCTTGCAGCTGACTGGCCTGGGTAAATCCCTCCCATTGACCTGCCAACAGCATCCAAGGCTCAACCACAGGAGGAGGATGTACTCAGCCCACAGAAAGGGCACACCTCGGGTATCCAGCTTGGGTGATAGGGGAGGCAGTGCCACTGGACCCTACAGGACACCTACTACATTAGACCACACCACCAAGACACAGAGTCAAAGCAGCTCTACCTGATAACATAGAAAACAACACAGGGAGGCTGCCAAAACAAAGAGACAAAGAAACATGGCCCAAGTGAAAGAACAGACCCAAACTCCAGAAAAAGAGCTGAAGGGAATGGAGACAAGCAATCTGTCAGATGCCGATTTCAAAACACTGGTTGTAAGGATGCTCTAGGAACTTAGGGAGGACCTCAGCAGCGTAAAAAAGACCCAGTCAGAAATGAAGGCTCCACTAACTGAAATAAAGAACAATTACAGGGAAACAACAGTAGAGTGAATGAAGCCAAGAATCAAATCAATGATTTGGAACGTAAGGAAGCAAAAACCAACCAATCAGAACAAGAAGAAATAAGAATAAAAAAAAACAAGGACAGTGTAAGTAGCCTGTGGGATAACTTTAATCAACCCAGCATTCACTTCACAGTCGTGCCAGAAGAAAAGAGCAAAAAAACTGGAAATCTAGTTGAAAAGTAATGAAAAGAAACTTCCCTAATTCAGTGAAGGTAACAGACATGCAAGTCCAGGAAGCACAGGGAATCCCAACCAAGACAGAAGCAAAGAGGCCCACCCCAACACACATCATAATTAAAATGCCAGAGGTCAAAGATAACAAGATGGGAGGGTGAGTGTGGGAGAACGGGTGAGAGGTGAGGGGATTAAGAAGTACAAAAACAAATAAATAATTTTGCCTTTCAAAAATAAAAACATTCTATCAAAATATCTATTCAACATAAAGGTCTCTAAACTGTGTCTGTCGTGCACACCGTAACTGCACTTTCGATGGCGGACAGCCCACAGGGCCCCGGAACCTTCTCCTTGTAATGCGTGCCGCTGGCACTGCCGAGATAACTGCTGTTACTCAGGTTCAAATTAAGAAAACTAGAACCCAGAAAGGATGACCAACACAGAATTTACAGAAAAGAATTAAAAGGAGAAATGGGCTTTTCATTTAAATTCTCTTTCTAGACCTTTTTCATAACACCGTTGTCCTTGAATTTTGCAGCTGGATAGTGATTTAAACTGAATTTTGATATTTAAGGTTGAACTAAGAGAAATTAAAACAGCCAACCACTTGCTTTTGGCCACAGGTGTCATCTAAGGCTGCTCAGTGATTTTCCCTCCACTGCCAGGCTGGAGAAGCAGCCTCAGATTCCACCGTGCGGCTGGCTTCTGCCAGAAAACCCTATCCCAGGGCATGCACCAATGCTGCCCAGCTGAAACCTACGACTGAGGTGCCGGGAAAACCATAATGAGACCAATTCCCCCAAAGTGCATGCTGCACTGTGACAAAGACTTCACGGGCACCAGGCCTTCCCTGCCAGGCTCAGTCCCCACGTGCGCGAGTGACACTGCTCCACGACCACCCTGTGGCGAGAGGGAGTTAGCTGTACAAGTTCCCCCTCCTCCCTCACCCGGGATTCACAGAGAACCGTGCGTCCCTCTCCTGGCCCCCCATCCCTCTCCATCATTTTAGCATCAACAAACACATACACACAAGATGAGGTTAAGTTCAGGGTACAAACTAGTGAACTAGTTTAAAATAACTAACGTGTCCACAACCCTTTACAGCTGCCTCGATATCTCACATTCATAACCTTCTACACAATGACAAGGGAACCCTCAGCAGCCGCTGGGTCACAGACTACAACAGGGCTCCGTGCAGTGACCTGCTCACTGTGACTAGAACTCCCGGTCCAGCTTCCCCAGGAGACTGGGGTTTCACCGCCTGCAGCCTTGCTCGGCTGCTCCCGCAACCACCCGCTTGGATGTGTTTTCTCACTCAGGGACTAACCTGTGCCTCCAATCTCGTACCTACAAGCACATCCTGAGGGTTACGCTGTGCACGTCCCCTGTGCTTCTGCAGACACTGAGTGCCTGTCTCTACATCCCTGTCCTTTCCCCCGGCGATTCCTGCTTCTACGAGGACCAGGCCCCTGAAGGTGCCAGGTTCTCTGCATCATAGTGGGCCCACCTTCCGCAACGTGTTTCTGCCACATTGACACTGTGGCCCTCACTGGAGAGAGAACAGCCCCAAATTTGTGTAAGAATACAGGGTAGCACCTCGGATCATTTTTTCCTAAATTATTCTTTACTGGAAGGAAAATTTTGATGGTCGACTGGTGATTAAGAATATTATTAAAGATGTCTCTTTTGAGCTTACTAACACTGCTTGATTTTATCTGAGTGCTATTCAAAACTCAAGATTTTTTGATAGTTTCCTGAATGTTAATGTGGCAAAAGGAATATGCTGTCAGTACTGCTTGTAAGAAAGCCGGAATATGCATCAACTTAGATACTACAAAGGAAAATCTCACTGTGCTCATACTTTTATTAAATATCAAAAATGGTGTTAACCATATTGGTCTTACCCTGTGAACCAAGCTGTTTCTAAAAATCAAACATTCTCAAAGAAAAAGAGTTCTCCACTGAGGTATTCTGATGGTCTATAGCAAGCTCTGCACACTATTTCAAAAGAGAAGTTCCTCCCTGCTTGGTGTGGCTCAGCTGGCTGAGCATCCTCCCATAACTGGAAGGTTGTGGGTTCAATTCCCCATCAGGGCCCGTGCCTGGGCTGCAAGTTCAAACCCTGGTCCAAATGTGTACAATCCCTGGTCCAGGTGTGAAAAGCCTGCAAGTGCTGGAAGGTGACTGACACAGGAGCCTGAAGGTGGGTGGGGACAGCTGGAGGTAACCGGCCATGGCAGTGGCAGCACGAGGTCTGAGGAGTTAGGCACAGGTGGGTCACCAAGGGCTTTTTAAGCTATTTAAAAATTCTTGATTTTCCCTAAGGGCCATAAAAAGGTTTCAAAAAAGAGAACAGATGTAGTAACCCCCTTTCCATTTCAGAAGGACCTTTCTGGGTGCAGGGTCAAGATGGCCCTGGACAGAGGAAGACTGGACCGAGGGAGCCCAGGCAGGGCCCTTCAGGGACTGCAGGTCAGTGATGGCAGTGACAACGATGGACACCGGGACTGGGGACAGAGGGCAGAGGACAGAGGACTCAGCAGATACTCAGAAGGAAACTTGAGGGCTGGCTTATGGGAAGGAACGGAAAGGCGGGGTCAAAGACAGCACCCGTGTTTCTGTGGTGGCCACGTGGCCCTCTTTGTAGAGATGACAGGCACGAGGACGTGCAGGCGGGCAGGCGAGGAGGAACTGGATCTGTGGGCTTGCAACCGTGAGGACACCCCAGGCGGCACGTCCAGGGGACAGCCGGACACACCCCTGAAACAGCAGTCTGCCCTGCTGACTGAAGACGCAGGCGGAGATGGGAGGGAGGGGCGTGGGGAGGATGGCACAGTAGGCTTAGGAGCAGAGCAGCGGAAGAGCTGTGCTGGGCACAGGCGGGAGGAGCCAGCAGAGGCTCCAGTGGACCGAGGCTGCGCCGCCTTGACAGCCCAAGGAGAAACGCAGCGGACACCGGAAGAGCAGGCGGAGCGCCATTTTCCTGATCCCCCAGCATCCCTGGATGCTGCCTCTACGCTCGACAAACTGCAGGCTTTGCTGTTTCTAAAAGTCACAATGACTTGCCCTTCCAAGATCTGATCATTTTATCCCCTCTGCCTTTAAGAAATAGTAGGCCAAACACATACCACCCACGCCCTTACCCCACCACACACAAAACTGAGTGTCTTAGCTTTCTTCCTCGACTGTAACTGTCTGAAGTCATGAAGAAGTCACCATTTTCTCTTCCAGAGCACAGACTCGTACAGCTAGAAGCTCCTCAGTGAATACCTGTGTGGAGTAAGTAGCAAATGTTTGAACAGGAGAGAGACTCACTGCAGGAAAGGCTGAAGGTGGCTGGTTGTGTGAGTGTTCGGCATCCTTGACCCGAGAGATCAGCGGGGCTGGTCCTTCAGTGGGACGACCCCCAGGGGCAAGAGGAAGAATCACTCTGGTGAGTACAGGAGAGGACAAAAACTTACAACCGTCACGGGCGTGTTACTAGAGCAAGACGACCCAAGGGTGTGTGTGTGTGTGCGCATGCGCGTTTGGGGAGAGGTAACGTAACTAGTACCCTCTAAACGAGCTAAGTGATGAACCCCAAGCAACATCCCAGTGGCTGGGACTGGCCACCTGAGAAATCCCGGGTGTTAACGGTCCAGAATCTGAATGTGAGCTAAAAAACCTGTCTCACACACACACGGACACACAGACACACAACTGCTGTGCATCCATTCCAAGCCCGCTTCTTCCCACCACCCCACGTTGTCTCCCGGCAGAGCTGACGCTAAACAGAATCTGGAAGAGGCGCTGCAAGCTGGAGCCGCGTCGGAAAGGGTCCCCGAAGATGTGCTCACTGTGAAATGCAGGCATTCTCTGACAGGAAGAAACTGGAAGCTCCTGGATTATAAAATGGGGAAAAAATCTGATGCCAGTCAGCCCAAGGCTCTGAAAGAATACGAACGTGCCCGCTACCACAGGAAATGAGACGCTCTCAATTCACTCTGAGCCGTAAATGTTTTATTTATTGCTGTAGGACTGCAAAATGAGGCAAGTTCTTCCTTCAATAACAACCTCACAGGGAGAGAAAAATCCCATCGATCCATCCTGCTTCCCTAGAAACAGTCCTTCCCACTACAGGCCAGAGGCGAATTGTGCAGTTTCTACCACCAGCTTTTCCCCTGGTGTATGCAAACACAGTTCTGCTTCACGTGAAACAGATTTCAAGTTTCCACACTTTCAGCAATTACTTCAACCTATCCAAGCGCCCCAGAACAGTTCATCCTTACATCGCCAGGGGTGGTGCCCACTGGGGGCCCCGGTACCGGTGGGGATGGGGTGGCGACGGAAGCAAAGACGAAAATGAAGCTCAGAGAAGGGATTCTCTCGTGTGCAGGGGCAGAGCTTCTTCAAATGAACACGCCCCCACCTCCCATTCCCTGACTCCCCACCCACACAGATGGTGATTTGGGCAGTGCGGCCCCGTAGGCGCGTTAGTGCTGACCGTGTCTGCCCGAGAGAAAGGAGAGAAAGACGTGTGACCACGAGGGGGAGACGCCGGCTGCTCAGGATGAAAGCCTGGTGTTCTGGACCTAACGAGGGCTCCTGTGGCTAGGAGACGAAGGGCAGGGTGAGAGGGTAGAAGCTCTAACGGAACAGTAAAACCGTTAATGGTTCCTATGAGGATTTTAGGGCCTTCTGGCCTGGCCTTTCCAGCAACCTAAGGATGATCTCTCTTCTCGTTCCCCAGGCCTCCCCATCACGTGCCACTCACTGCTTAAGAAATTTGCATCTTATCGGTCCTGAGCACCTTGAGCACAAGGACCTGGAGACCTTCCTACTGTCATGGGAGCACAAAGGGCCAGGAAGAAACCCACTGATTACTGTGTAGTAAGGGCTGCCCCCTCATCTCAGCGCCCCTTAGGGCGCATGAAAGAGGAGTGAAAACAGGGGCCCCTGGGCCGTCACGGGCATTAAAACGCCACCGTCTCTGTTGCTGATGGTGAAAGTGCAGCAACAGGAACCCGAGTTAACCACGCCCACCATCACACACACAGGACACGGGCACCGCTTCCCTCTGGACAAGTGCCAAGCGCACCACCTTGTGGCCCAGGGCTCTGAGGTCAAATGGTGTCTCTGAATGGGTTTCTCTAGTTGGTGGTCTGTTTAGCAAGGCCACCAAAAAAAATCAACACTTTTAATAATATAAAGCAAGCCAAGAGCATTTCCCCAAGTCTAAATTTGCTAAAATAGGGA